>CM051031.1:37916874-38091874 GCA_027627225.1 Congeria kusceri
AAATTATGCATGTACTGCCTTATGTTAACCTATTAATATTGAGAAAGAGATATATATTATTTGGTAAAACTATAAAGTCAAGAATGACGATGTGTTGTTGTGTCGCCTGACTAGGCGACATATAGGGGTTATGTTGGCGGCGGTGTCAGCGGCGGCGTCGGCGGCGTCACCTTTCAACATGAAACTTCATATGTAGATAGATCTCATTAAAGGGAAGTACAGTGAACAAGAACCGATACTCTGCACCTCATACTTTTGGAGTTATTGCCCTTTGTTTATTTTCATACTTAATTTTTGTCCGGAGCATAACTCTAAGACTATGAAAGCTATCAACTTGAAACTTCATAGGTAGATAGATCTCATTAAGGAAAAGTGCAGTGCACAAGAACCATTACTCTGCCTCACATACTTTTGGAGGTATTGCCCTGTGTTTGTTTTCATACTTATTTTTTGTCCGGAGCATAACTATAAGACTATAAAAGCTATCAACTTGAAACTTCATAGGTAGATAGATCTCATTTAGGAAATGTGCAGTGCACAAGAACCGTTACTCTGCACCTCATACTTTTGGAGTGAGTTATTGCTCTTTGTAAATTTTCATACTTATTTTGTGTCGCTTTTTAGATTTTAATAAGTCTTTTCTTTGCAATTAGCCAGAGTGCAGTGCTTTTGAAGATTTCAATAACTCTGTTCATAAAAAATTGAGCATTAACCTTAAGTGCTTCTTCATTTGGATTCACGTAAGCTATCCGGCTTCAGGCGACACATCCGACTCGCGGAGTTCTAGTTATATTTAACATTTCTTAATTTTTAACTTATTAATATATAGAAAGAGATATATAGTATATGGTAAAACTATAAAAATCAAGACTGATGATATTTTGTTATATTTAGCATTTATTAACGCTTTACCAAATGTGTATCATTTCTGGAATTGGTTTTACCGTATAATAAAGACATTTATTTTAAACGAGTAAACACCTCATTACTCCTTGTATCGACACTATGCATCATAACTAATATTAGATTATTCTGATTTTTAAACGCCTAGAAATTATGTTTCTATATTGGTCTACTTTGGTGGATTACTTTCAGGTCTATTAAATAAAACTGCTAGCATGCTGGCGTCATTATATATTTAATATGCGTTTCCAAATATAATGGCGAAAGAAACCTTTAATAGCACATTTAACACCTACGATCATGCCATGTCGCCATGAAATAGCCCCGTATGTAATTGCTGGATGTTTTATTTGTGCATTTAAACTTTGGTGAATATAGAATGATATTTTTCAGCAGTCAAAGTGGATTAAGTATCTTAAAGTTGCGATTGCCTCTTAGCTTGAAGTACCTAAGATATTGGATTTTGATCCGTTCAAATTACTAGCTGGAACAATTCTCCACCAGTGTTGCATTTCTAAACTGAGATATAATTTAGTTTTATTTCATCTGTCATCAGTACAGAGTTAAAAGAAGTAATAATTTTCTTTTTTTTTCCTTGGTGCACTTGCAAACGATTCTGACGATAAAAATGATGTTTTTTAAACATTTTACTGTTTGAATATTAAAATAATAAGTATTAATATCCATACAAAGAGCACATATAATCTTTTGGATTGTACAACTTTATACTTTTAGTTTTTTTTTGAAGCAACACATGCATACAACTGAAGATTTGTCGGCTGTAGCGTTTAAAATATTTGATAACTATATGCTTTTGGTACAATTATGTGCATTGCCTTAAGATTTGATTATCCACGGCATGAGGTGTTGCAAAGTGGATTTCACTTTCCATCACAACTATTAATTATACTAGACTGCTATAAATGTCATATTATTTTTATGTATGCTGGTTTATTGCCGTCAAAAACAGGTAGCTGTTATTTTGACATCCAACAGATGAGCATTATTCATTATATTTCTAACTAGTCGAATTTATTTAGACCAGATAGTGATAATGGTGAAGAACATGCGTTGTTAATAAAAGCTTTTAAATGCTTATACTGTCACATAAAATGACCCATATTGGAGAACAATGTGTATGGTAGCTTCCTAGAGCCATGTGAGAAATTTGGTTCACCTCGTAATTCAGACTAAATGACTTGCATATAACTGTCTTGTAATAGCGACTCACTAACTTTTAATAACGACTTAGTTACTCGTATTTGCAAGATAAAACAACATTCTCAAATGGCAGTTCGACGCTGCCATTGCTTTGTGTCTTAATTCCAGAATTGCACCCTCACTGTTTTTCATCTGACTCGTCAGATATCCGTTCTTTAATATTATGCATAACTATAAGACAAAACGCCTCATCTAATTGTGTTCAATGCCGCAACCACACAACACTACCTAGCATTCACGTTTTATATAGCACGCTGTGTTAACATCAGAGAAGAAGCTAAAACGTTTATTGTACTTTACGTACAATCACTAGCGTCGGCAAAAATGTTCTTTTGGTTGATATTTTTACATTTGAAAATAGCACTAACATCGTCGAAATGTGTGTTGTGTTCTGTCGTTTATTATATAACCATATCATCAATATTGTTTGAGGCGCATCGAACTGATTGTAAGATCACACATTTCGTAAAGGATTTTTGATGCTTGATCAGGTACTTGTTTTTTTTAATGAATGAATGATACATCTCATCTTTGTTTCATTGTGTTAAACAGATTAAGTGCATTTCCCAAACCTTTACAGCGGTAGCGACCAATGCTTAGCTGTCGAGGTCGGATATACAGATTTTTATAAATCTAATTAAGCCGGACATTTGTTATCAGTTTTACTGAAGTAAATTAAAATCTGAGGGTTGTTAAACTGAATAGCACCTTTAGTTTAATGCCGTATATTGTATGATGTACTTGCATAGACAAGTTTTAAACACTATTAAAGGTATACATTTTTAACACAGATATACAACTATACATTAATACATATCGGAGGAAACGTAAATTTTCACGGATTCTTGCACGGTCTCAACAATAAAAGATTTATCCAGACGTCTTTGAAGTTAGTAACAGCCTCAATGGATACTGTGAAGAATAAACGCGGTAATAAAATGTCGAACTCAATTTAGCGATACCATCTCTAGAAGTTCATATCGGGCAATCGGCATTTACTATACAACATAACAGCCATTATTGTACGAACAATACAAGAAAATTTTATTATGATTGTAGAAATCTGTTCTTTGCGTATTGTTCAATACAGGGTACGAAACTTTACCTGAACAATTCATATTAAGTTAATGCATGCACTAGTAATAACGAAATTGTTGAGCCAAATAATTATTACACGTATATTTGTGGTTGTTTTTTTTCGTGACCAACGGTTGTTACGCAAAACCATACGCAATGATTTATCAAACTTTTAGAATATTCATTTGTAGTACTATTATTACTTTTAAAAAGTATCGTTAATAAGACAACATAAGGTTCTCCATTCCTGCCCAAATAAATGGATTCTTTAGACTGCAGCATCCGATTTGTATCTGTCCAGCGGAATGAAAGCATGTTTTGTGTGAAAGTTGCAATGTCCAGCGGAGTGAAAACATGTTTTGTGTGAAAGTTGCAATGTCCAGCGGAATGAAAGCATGTTTTGTGTGAAAGTTGCAATGTCCAGCGGAGTGAAAGCATGTTTTGTGTGAAAGTTGCAATGTCCAGCGGAATGAAAGCATGTTTTGTGTGAAAGATTTGTATCTGTCCAGCGGAATGAAAGCATGTTTGTTTGAAAGTTGCATACGCTTCAATTCTATTATACTCAATTATCACGCAGACATTCTGGATTAATCTTCATTCAGACACATCCTTTCTCGTTCCAAACATGAAAATAGTCTGAATTAAGCGTTATATTATTATTTTGGAATAAGATATAATTTCCAGGCTCTGTAAAGTTTATCAGACAATAGTTTTACAAAATAACGTTGAACTGCATCGACAATTATTTTTTGTGAACATGTATGAGCATAATTAGAGAACATACTTTCGATGTTCGCGTATAAATATGGCTACATTGTTGCACATGTATTTAAGTAATTAAGTACACATATGCATTTCTGATATGAGATATCTACAGTAGAAAGCTATATAAATACAGTAACACCGATGTATGCATTGTACATTATGTACATGCATTAAAGCCTCCAATCCATATATGCAAAATCCATAACATACAAAATTACAAATTCATAGCTTTGATAACACACAGTTAGCAATAAAATAATACACAGTTGCTTATCGTAACACTATTGCATTCTACAAGTAACAGTTTTAATTCCGTTTCAAGTACTTTCAAAATATCAACAAATAATATATTTTGTCAGAAAATACGACGAATAAATTTGAATTACAGTATGGTAATGCACGAAATTCTATGTGTTTGCCAATATACTTCACTTCTGAACATATTTCGAATGTTGTTATTTTCGAAATAATGTAATATCAAAGCGCACACAATGTCTTTAATATTGTAAAAGAATAATAACCTATACACGATAAGAATCAGTGAATAATCCTGATTAATGATCTACATGTTAGGTTTATGGTTGCTACTTGTTTCTGAGTTTGTTGTGTGAATGCACATACTTAGATTTAGAACTTTATAGTTAACATCCGTCCAAAACTGACTTTAAGGGTCCTACTTTGGAATGTATTTCAAAACTTATATTTATTTATGAAGTATACTTGAGATCAAAACATTTGAACTAAAATGTGTGTAGTTCTAGGAAACCATATTTATTGAATATTTAGATTCAGTCATTTCTAGCGAAAATAAATCAGTCATCGATTAATCGTAATAGTTACTCCGACCTAACTATAATGTGGTACCTCAGATGTATCGTGCGCGGCAACATAGGTATCTTGTGTTATTGTGTTTCTTTTTCAGAATAACGTATCCACTGCGAAGTTAGCAACAGTCACAATAGAAATAACATACCATAGCGTACAATAGCAAACAATAAACATTGTACTAAAACTGCCTGCGGACTCATTGCATCAATAATTCCTATGCCCAGGTTCCCAATATCAGCCAATAGTTTTTACTAAACAATCTTACAACCATTATTTTAGGTGGAATATAAGAAACAATTCCATGATTATCTTTGCAGATATATGTTCTTCACGAATTGTTTAACGATGTGTACTCAACGGATCATCGTTTAGAAATTGTATGCATTTCTTTGTTAACATAACCATGGACTGAAAGAACTGAAACACAGACCAAACCGTTATATTAGTAGAAAATATTTTTCCACCAAGTAATATATTAAATAATAAATGTAAACAAAGTGAATCTCCAGTTGTGACAGCAGGAGACAACTCTCATTAGCAGCCCGAGATCCTTTATTTATGGCAAGTGACCAATTGCCAAATAATTACACAGCACATCACAAAAACACATAACAAACACAAAATATACATGAATAAAACTGGGGTCACAGCCTTGGATCGGTCAATGCACAGCATTGGGGGACTAAACCGTGCGCACGAACCTCACACTTGACCCAGAATTATTCACAAAACATGTAAGTGTAAATAAAAATTAATCTCAGCATCGCAATTCCAATAAAACAGCAATAAAAGAGAATACTATTCAATTAAATTACCATTTAATTACTCAATGGCTGGATGCAAACCAGAGTAGCAGACTTGCAACTTTATGAGGCACGATGAAATGAAACAAAAGACATATCAACTACATCTCGTCTTTTTATAAGAAGCTTTAAAGACATAGCATCATATAGTTCAATTTTCAGATCATCGTCATGCAATTTTAGGAAGAAGCCGTAATGTTGGATGTAAAAAGCCAGATTACATAGCTTTGTTACATATGTTTATTTTAAACTGAATAAAACTTAATATACTGTTCTACAGCTTCCTGCTAACCCAAATAGAAAAAAAAGCATAACTTAATGAACGTCGGTGTTAAAACCAGTGTTTGAATCAGAAATGCTGTGTGTACAGTATTTGCTTGAAAGACGATGTGGCCTGTATTATGCTTGAAATGAAAGTGACAATCCCTTAATAGGCATCATTACGATGATTAAACATACGGACACATATAATGTTCTTGTACTTTTATAAATATATCATTACCTACAGTCGAAAGGAATAACGCCATTTACCTTATTAAAATCATGCAAGGATTAACGCAATATGTCTGATAACAAGACTTGTCACAGGATGTAGCGTACATTATATGCCCCCAAGCATATGCTTGCCAGACGAAGGCAACACAATGTCAGTTACATGTTTTCAAAAATGATCCTTCCTACAAAAAGAGTTATGGTCTTTGTACTTATCACTTCCTTTCAACATCTTCTATCAATATATGTGGTTTTATTTTAAATCACTTCAATACAAATGGAGTTATGCACTGCACAAAAAAATAACCTGAAGTGCAATAACACCGTAAATATTAAAGAGAGAGTTATAATGATTGTGATCGGTACTTTCTCTCATTGTCCTCTATCACTACATGAAGTTTCATTTGAATCCCTTTAATACTAATGGAGTTATGCTCCGCACATTAAAATTAAACAAAGGGCAATATTGAAGAAAGTGTTATGGTCCTTGTGCTTTCCATTTCCTCTCATTATCATCTATCATTATATGAAGTTTCATTTGAATTCCGTCAATACTAATGGAGTTATGCTCCGCACACGAAAATTATAGCTCGACATTAGAAAATAAAACAAAGGGCAATAACTCCGTGAATATTGAAGAAAGAGTTGTGATCCTTGTTCTCTGCACTTCCTCTTATTGTGCACTATTATTATTTGAAGAATCATTTGAATTCCTTCAATACTAATGGAGTTATATTCCGCACAAGAAAATTAAACACAGGGTAATAACTCTGTAAATGTTGAAGAACAAGTTGTGGTTTTTATACTCTGCACTTTCGCTCATTGTCCTCTATCATTATGTTAAGTTTCATTTGAATCCTTGCAATACTCCGCACAAGAAGCGTGACGGACGGACAGACTGACAGACGGACGGACGATGCGATTACTATATTCCACCGAAGTTAACTTCGGGGACATAGAAATCATAAGTTTAGCATTTAAATCATAAGTTTAGCATTTCCGATTGTTCTTGTCATTTCTTATATTTGTTTGAATAAAAAGATACATTAAGCTCCTCATATAACCGGTGTCTGTCGTAAAGCTACCTAGAGCTACTTCAGAATTCAATTCATCGAAGAAAAAGCAAGTATATATCCATAAAAAACAACGTTATTCCGACTTCCGACTTACAATACTGTACATGATGTGAATGAACTCGACTAATGAAGTGCAACACAGTATCAGTAAGACAGAATAGTTACTTCGCAATAACTATATTGTAGTCAGATGTTTCGCGCGTTGCAACATAGGTTTCTTTTTTTTTCAGAATAGCGTTAATGTTTGTGTGTAATTATATGAAGAGTTAGTCAGTTCTTAAGCTAGTTTTTGTTCTCAAGTACTTCACTACAACTTTTAATTGTTTCATAATGTTTCTTACATCAATTCTTTTCACACTCATTACTTTAAAAAGAAGGGGAAATGATAAATAACACCGAAGCCTACACAATAACACATGAGAACAAAATTGTTTGTTGTTTTGTTGTATAATTAGCTTCTTTGTGTAAGTACATGTCTTCTTTTCTCACACCTGGAGGATTCGCGATGGATTACCTATACATTTACGGATAATATAATATATTCGTTTGCATTCGGCAGACGGAAAACGTAATATTTCTACGACATTAGTTAGCGTTTGATGTTCATGTTTCAACATTACACTGCTTCAGAAACGGTGTAACGTGTCCGGCTTCTAGTATGTATGGCTAAGAGACTAGTGACAAAACAAATGTGCAAACAGAACTATGCACTTATATAATAAATTTTCCTCAGCGTACTTCATTGATTATAAGCAATGATTATACAATAATTTTATTTGACAACAAAAATTATTTTAACTTAACATATTATCTAAATATGAAATTATAATAATGTACAATGATCTGTCCTGCTCACATTTTAAACTAATAATATAGCTAGCAAAAGACTGGTATGACCATTTTAAACATGTAGCTTCATATAAGATACCACTGAAATATCTGAAGATCCGGGCAACAAAAGACGGCAATCCTGCAAACATGTGCTGTGCAAGCAGCAGCAATTATGAGAGACCGACACGTCTTTACATACCTACAGTCCCCAGTCGCTCGATAAATAAATATTAAACTTAAGGTTTAGACTTCGTTGGTATTCTTGCGATGTTGCTCGCTTGACGTTCCGCGGCGGACTGACAAGAATGATCAGATACTCGTAATAAAGGTCAGTTAGATAATAAGCACATATGGTTGATTGCAGGATGCATATAATTTGTAAAATACAGTTTAAATGATATGTGTTGATATCATTTTAAAGGTATATATGTAAGCAATAAGAAAAAAGGCTGTTTTGTGCGCTACCTTTTGTCTAGTGGTTCCCAGCTTCATAACTTTTGGCCCATGTATTAATGCGCAAAATAGCAGCCTCCATGCCCGTCAAAACCGGTGTGTTTTTTCTAAGGTAAATATTTTGAGTTACAACACATAATTTTTTAACATGCTTTTTTTTCAAAAGGTCATGTCCTAATCTTTCCAACAATGTATGATGATATATTGGAAAGTAGCTTGGTCATGGTAAAAAGTAAGATCAAATTTTGAATATTTTATATGTAACAAAGAAGGAATATATTTGCGCATGCGTAACCTTTAAGAACTTCCCGATAAGTCGTCTGCAAAGATTTTGAAAATGGACGCTTACAAACACACTGTACTGGAAAGAATAACTGCCTGCCACCTTGACCCCATTTAGGGCTGTTTTTATGGGATGGTTGCACTAGGGGGCATTAGGTGGGTAAATATGGGAAAATTAAGCAAAATGTCCACCAGAGTGGCAATCCGAGACTCATTGTGTTCATCGTGTTGTTTTGCAGTTTCATTTTGACATTAATTTGCATTAGTTTCAACAATTCTCTCATTTATGTCATAAAACCTTGTGTTGTAATTCTGAATATTTAGTTTAAAACCTGTAACTGACAATAATGCCGCAAAGATCGTGTCCGCACTGGCCGATGCATTGGCCATGATGACCGTCCGACCTGCCTACATTGAATAATACCTATTTTCCTAATTTGCAAAGTTAACAGATCCTATTTAGTTCATATTTTATTTTGTAATTGTAATCAGGCTTCAAATCAGGCTTTCAGCTGAAAAATACATGAAATGCATACATAAAACACTTAAGCCGCTCACGCCAACCTAGACCCCACCTAATGGAGATAGCGGCATCAAAATTTAAATCACCATCACAGTTTGGTTTAATTTGAGTATGTTTTTTAAATGCAGTGTTGAAAAGAACCAGGACCTCAGCCGGAACCATCAACTCATTGGTATACAAGTCTGGGTGAAGTGACGAGTCATCAAAACTACATTACTTGTCAACTACACTTGAGCGTTGGGGCGGGGCCGTAAAGCTGACACAGTCGTGTCCGTACCATCGGTATCTTTGAAGGTTAGTACATGATTATTGTCATATATTCTACTATCTAATGACATATATTCCAGCCTGGCATTCTTCTTATCAACACCAGTAGGAAAAGCAAGAGTTTAACCCTTGTTGGGACTTTCAGACCCGTGTTTGAACTGAACTGTTCGCACGTGAGCTCGACAATCTGAAGCCGGCATAGCGACTTGCCTTATCGCAGTAAATAAAACTTTGTAAACTATTGTATATGTACACTTATTGTATCAAATTTAAATTAGTAATCACAACATTGAGTAAACATGCACAGAAAACCTTTTTATTTCACAGATTACTCAGCAGAGAGTACCTGAAACAGATTGAAGATTGCAGGCGGCTGACCTCACCCACAGGTTCAGGTGTGACAGAAGACTGTTAATTAATACCTTGCATTTACATTTTGGGGTCAAATTCTTTTTTTGTTATGTGACAGGAGGTCAAATATGTTGATTGTTATGTAAACAAACCCTTTTCTGGGGTCAAATGGCATCTGAAATGCTACATTTATATTGATTTTACCCCCAAAAATGCAGAAACTTAAAAAATAGTGAGATCAAATTTTGAATATTTTATATGTAACAAAGAAGGAATTTATTTGCGCATGCGTAACCTAAATGAGGCGGAACAAGTGGCCCTAAGAAATTACAAGTAACAACAAGCTATATCGGTTATATACACTATTCAAAAGGCAGGAGAACGGGGCCGTTGTCGTCACAATAGCATGCAATACAGATGACAGTCATTGTAACTACAGAACTCCATATTTATTCTTAAATACGGGTGTATATATGTATTGATTACACAGGGCCTCATTTGGACGTATTTTGCTATGACAAAGTTATGCAAATTTTTTATTGGACCGTGTTCAAGGTTAAATTGTTCTATTTTTATAAGATATTGGTATGCATATTACTTGTAAAATGTTCATTGGATAATTTAAGATGTGCTACGTTTTTTCCCATGGACAGCATGTATCACGCTGTGACGCGAACCCGTCAGTGCACACTGCGGTCTATATATATGTGGACAACTAGACCTTTAAATTGGACAGCTAACAGAGGACAGTGCATTAACTGGGACTAGGTGATTTAACGGCATTTGGCCGTTCCAACTTGGTGACACGTAGAGCTTATAGACGACAGGTCGAGAATGCACCGATAGCGTTATACCAGTGCTACTAGAGCAACGTAAGGTCTATACAGAGCGTCATACTCGTTGACACAGCATACGTCACCTCGTGTATCTGTGGTCGGGCATAGGGACGCCGTTTCAACTTGGTGACACGTAGAGCATTATAGACGACAGGTCGAGTACGCACCGATAGTGTTACACCAGTGCTACAAGAGCAACGTTAGGTCTATACAGAGCGTCATACTCGTTGAAACAGCATACGTCACCTCGTGTATCTGTGGTCGGGCATAGGGAATTGACTAGGAAGCCGCTTAGCACCGGAAAACGGCCGGTCACGTGAAACTTCGCCGACTCTTCATTTCCGGGCTTTATACTGCTCGGTGTTTGGCGTACGTTTCTACAGTTCCAGGCTTTGTACAGCTCGGGTTGATACTACATTTCTGGGCTTTGTTCAGCTCGGACCGATACTTCGTTTCCGGGCTTTGTTTAGCTTGCGCCAATACTTCATTTCCGTGTTTAGTTCTGCTCGGACGGGCACTTCATTTCCTGGCTTAGTTCATCTCGGACCGACACTTCATTTCCGGGCTTGGTCCAACTCGGGTCACTACTTCGTTGGATCGACTTCGTTTCCGGGTATACGGCTCGGAATGGATATCTGGTCCGGGTCATGACTATTAATACTCCTACTGTTCTACACAGCAACATCTACAGATCAACGTTGAAGACGCAGAACTGTTATTGATAAGTGGCCACTAACTATATCTCGTGATATATTCATTTATTATTATTCATATGTCAGTGTACATATTTTGTAAATAAATTGTGTTAATAGTATCCTTGTTTTTATATTGGTTCTTATGGAGTCATTGTCCTTGGGTGACATCCCTCGTCCTTCTTGATCGTTACAGTAAAACGTTAGCTGCATCGGAAGATCATTGCTAATATAGTTATATTTCGTTCGTGAACCTGTCAGCAACCTTTTTGATAGACTACCATTTTATCTCCAAATGTTCGGCATGTACCACACAATGAACAAGTACAATATGTAGTGTTTATCTAAATTAAATATAATAATGGATTTAACATCAACAAATTAATATTCAACAAAATTACATACTCAGATAAAGATTTACTGTCTGTTCCGTATAATTACATTATGCTAATAGTGTTATCTGATCATTTCGAACAGTTAAGGAAACATTTCTTAAATGTAATTTATTTCGAAATAAAACGTTAATTTAGCATCATAACTGGTCCATGTATAATAAAATGGCGTGATATGATTAAACGTTTATGTCATGCGGTTTATGAGGACGATTTATATTTGTTGTACATATATATTCCCATGTGAAGTCTGAATTATCATTATTCGTCTTAATTACATGTATGTAACATTCGTTAATACAACACAAAACGTAACTCCATTGTAATTAAATAACATAGCTCTGCGCTATCAATATATATATATATATATATATATATATATATATATTTGTAGTACAGTTTAAAAAAGGAAACGCTCAGCCTGGTGTTTTATATAAGTTTCTTAGAATTTCATCAATAGCTGTCTTGAAGCACGATTCAAGAGCCACTATTCTAAGCGATGAAAAATGAAGATGTCAAATAAACGTCGTAAAACGTGTTTGTATACGTGGAACAATAACGCAAAACGTATGTCAACGCGTTCTAGTGTTTTATGTTACTTAACGATTCTGTATGGACAATAAATCTGACGACAACGTGAATGCCTCACCGAAATACCAGAGTTTCAAATAACTGAGGAAATTAATAAATAAACATACTATTATTGTCCGTTCTTTCCATTATTACAAAGTGTTTCTTATATAAGGCCAGGCACACATATACAATTAACAGTGCTGGGGTATATTGTGTGTTACCAATAATCGTTCTTGTTTCCTCTGGAGTATCCCTGATGTGAGTTTGTTGACAACACGTTCGGGAGTTGTGTTTGTTTTCAAAGGTAAGCATACAATAAAGTCAGACATAAATCTTACTGTATTTTTGGTTCGCTATGAAATCCTACCACGAACTGTTTGCACTCAATTATTGTCAAAACGCATATTCAGCCTATTTATAACACAAAATTACAATCCGAAAAGTGGTTTCTCTTATATCGGGAACTGTAAGCATGATTTTTTATTTCCAGAACAATGGACTCTTAAACGCTGTGTATCCACTTTATATCTGGAAAACGAAAGGAAAGAACAGTTGCATGAACTGTCCATACTGCTTATGCTCAATCCCAACTGACGTCATTTCCGCGTATCCACTTCACTTGCCTGCTGATATATGTAGATCAAATAACCGTCCATTGTGAAATTAACGCAATGCATTTTGTATTCTGAAATAATGCATCTGTTGATGTTATCGTAAGACTGTAATGTTGTTGCCCTAAATGTGAGAACATATATAACTTGACTTTGAACACCATAAAATATAAAATGTCAGCCTACATCAAATGATAACATTGTACAGATCTTTAGTACAACTTGTGTGTGTAGCACCTGTGCAGTTAAGAGATGTAATGTGTTGTCATAGCTTGTATGTTTACTGCCACCAATATTATTGCAAGACAAAAACGTTTAAACAACGGTAATTCGACTTTGGGATTTGTGTCAGCAGATAAGTTATCGTCCGCAGTTAGGTAATCAAGTAATTAAATACTCCATCGTGAAACTAAACTAAAAAAGTATTTAAATAAGGGCGACTCTACCGTGCCAGAATACTTTCAGTTAATTGTTAAAGGCTTTGTTTCTATTGTATGACTAGATGTATTTACCAATGGTAATGTTTTGTTACAAGTAATCTATCCACAACAGATTTAACGTTACGGTATGAATGTACGGTGATATAATTTGTCTGCGTATATTTTTAAAATACCATTGTTACTAAGCTAATTGTATAAATTATTATGACCTTACAACCTCTTATTAAAACAAACTATGGTCACTCATAAAAAGCAAAATCTAACGATATTTAATTATATAGCATTTGAATTGCAACGGCGATTATAATATGCAAGAACTGTTTGTTTTTTTTGTTGCTTACGAATTGAACTTTTATAAATAATAACATTGCGAATGCCTATAGATTTTTAATGAACGCAATACTATTTCGGTAATGTATTTTATTTATACGATTATCATTCCAATCTTGATAAAGTGGCCACTTTTTCTACAATAATTATGTGTATAAGTTCAAAACGAGGCGTATATTAACAATGCATATCACTCAGATTTGAATAAAATTACTAAAATCATTTTCAAAAAACTCAGACACAGAAGCTCAATACGTCAGAACGCTGGATTGAGCATTTGCAATAAAAAAACGAATTTGCTAGACTTGAAGTGGTAACGGAACGCTTTCTTAACTAGACTTATGCCATACTTATGCAAAAGATAACCATATACTATAAAGTGTACACTTTGTATAAAAATATACACAGTTCGCACGAAAACGTTTTTGTCCAATGTACCATTGGTCACCATATTAAGTGGAAAACGTTCACGTTATTGGCTTCAACTGGTTTTGATAACAATTTAACACTGGTGTTATTTGTTTTTTAAAACCTTATTATTTTCTTGAAAGTTTGGCGAACTATATTTCCAGAACAGTTTAACAATTCATGAAAATATTAATTTTCTTATGCAGCATTGATCACTTATTTTTCATTGTTTCCTTGATATTACTAGCTATGTTCACGAAACGTTCAACACGTTTCGCAAAAGGTTTTCAAGTTTTCGTGAAAATGTGTAAGAATTTAATTAAAAATAATTTATCTAATACAGAAAAATGCCACCATATCTGAAAATATAGATTGTATTGGTTTTGATATTGGTGAGTAAAGGATTACAATCAATTTTGGTTGCGCTCATGCGATTATGAACGCAATGGTCAAATACGCAAATCTATAAATGCTTTTTTCTTTGTGTACATCTTAAACAATTCATCATTGTAAATTAAGATAGAAATGCATAATAATGTTAAATAAAATCCATTTAAAAGCGACGTTCACCTATGTTATGTCATGAAAATTTTCTACGAAAAGAAATGTTTACTAAAAATACCATAACCTGTACACATTATATGCTAGCGACATGACTATTTTTATAATAACACTTGTAGACCTTGCATGATAGAACCCTATCCACCAAACGTGAAATGAATGGTCAACTGATTATTGTATATGTAAAACTAGAACGATATGTTAAGATATATTTATTATAAAAAACATTTAATTATTTAATCAAACATTAAACACTAACTGAACATTTAACGGTTAAGACATTTTAGTTCATGTATATATCATGTCGAAATATAATTTGCATAAAAATAGGACACCCATATATTACTACGCCGGTGGTGAGCCATTGCGTTCATACGATTATGAATCCATACCCTGTCTCCTATTACAATGTTTATGCAATGTAAATATTTTAATTTAAGTGTTGTTTAATATATAAGTATGTTATGTCTGCATACAGACACACGTCTTCATAACAATTTTGCATACATTATAACAAGCGACAATGCATTTCTCTTTAGCAAAATAAGTTTGGAACAAAATTGAGAACAATTTGCAAACGTCCATTTACATTAATGCAGCTGTCGAGCATGCTTACAGTTTTAAAGAAACACTTAATTATAATTAAACCACACGTGAATGTATACAATTTGAAAATGGTATCTTATACAATCGACAACAATATTATCCCGGGTACGCATATTATTTTGGGTGATAGATGTCCTGAAAAGTAGGTAGGGATGTTTACATTACGGCAGCAGCAAAAAGTATCCAGACGTCTGCAAAGTGAACATCTGTCACAAAACAAATAACATACAATAAAGGTGGCAATCAAAAACAGCGAGCTCGTTGCAGTAATAACTTCCATGTATAACTTCCCTGTACATTCTTATCAGACAATCGCAAGTTACAAAGCATTCTTACAACCATTAACGTAGATGCAATATAAAAAAACAATTCCTTGATAGAAATATGTTCTTAACAAACTAATCAACACATATATACCCCATATAACATATTTCAGAACCGTACGCAATTTATCTATTTTTATTCATTTTTGTTACACGAACCTTTGGCTGAAAAAAAGACAATAAAACATCTGTAAAACATTATTTTCCACAAAGTTATATATTTAATAGATAAATACGGTAACAAAGATTTGCATGCATTAAATTGTAATTAACTTTGTGACTTGTGTTATGCTGGAAATGTACATGAGAAAGTCTTAATCGACATAATTACGATAAATAAATATATAAGGCCAGATAATGTCCTAATACTTATAAATCTATACCAACCTACAAAGTAATAATGGCGTCCGACTAAATTTGTATTCAGCTAACAAATAAAAGTATTTCCGACTTCTGACTTAAAATACCATACGTGATTTGAATGAATTCGCCTAATGAAGTGCTCCTATGTATCATTATCATGACCACAGTATACAGAATCTGACCCAGCAAATATAAAAAGTACATCTTTATCGTATATATTCTAGAGATACACACATACGCAAATGGACGTGTTTATGTCACAATTATTAAAAGGTATCCAAACTTTGTGGCTAAGTTTCGAGACAATGTTTCTTAAAAACAGTAAAACGCAGCACATACTTCACCTTGTCATTTGAATATTGGTCTAGTTATAGGTATGATTGTGTTCATATCATTTGAATTTTTACATACTGTTTAAGCAAATGCAATTGATAAAATTATTTAGTTTTACTTATAGAACTAAAATGTCAGTCAATAAGTGAACTAACTGTTTATAATCTCATAAGTAGTACTACAGACGAAGTATTATAAAATGTGTTAGCATGACGTCTATTTTGTAATAACAACAACAACAATAAGAAGAAGAAAAAGAAGAAGGAAATATAATAATACAAATAATAATAATAATACTAATAAGTACTACTACTACTACTACTACTGCTGCTACTACTACTAGTAGTAGTAGTAGTAATAGAAGTACTAATAAAGTAGTAGTAGTAATAATAATAATAATAATAGTAGTAGTAGTAGTAGTAGTAGTAGTAGTAGTAGTAGTAGTAGTAGTAGTAGTAGTAGTTTCAGTAGTAGTAATAGTTATTGGTGTTGTTGTTGTAGTAGTAGTAATAGTTGTTGTAGTAGTATTAGAAGTAGTAGTAGAAGTAGTAGTAGTACTTATAATAGTACTCATAATAAAGTAGTACAATAATAGTAGTAGTAGTAGTAGTAGCAGTAGTAGTAGTAGCAGTAGTAGTAGTAGTAGTAGTAGTAGTAGCAGTAGTAGTAGTAGTAGTAGAAGTAGTAGTAGTAGTTGTTGTTGTTGGAATAGTAGTAGTAGAAGTAATAGTAGTAGTAGTAGTAGTAATAGTAGTAGTAGTAGCAGCAGTATATCTGGATTTTAAAGAAAGAGTTCATACACTCGTGGAGTCATAAATTAAATAAGAACGGTTCACATCAAGAAGCAGGATATTGAATCCATACCGTTATTATCAATGTGCGACTCTTACAAATGAACATATATCCATTTTAATGAGGAAGAATCGTGACTGGTGTGAACAGAACAGAACAGAACAAATCTTTATTATGTTTCGCAGGTCACATGATACATAATACATATATTGTGTCAATAGGTGAGCATATAATTCACAGATAACAATTTCACAAAACATCAGAAAATAAAAATAAAAATTACCAGATAAGTTTATAGGGGAAGGTGTTCTGGTGTGTTTAACTATATTTCTTAAAATGTAAACTAATATAAAAGAATGACAAATCTGTAATGGATATGGAAAATACATATATTGTGACAACAGGTGAGCATATAATTCATAGATAACAATTTCACAAAACATCAGAAAGTCAAAAAAAAAAAGTACAATATAAGTTTATGGGGGAAGGTGGTCTGGTGTGTTTAACTATATTTCTTAAAATGTAAACTAATATAAAAGAATAAGCAATCTGTAATGGATATGGAGGTTGTATTTATAAATTACTGGAAACAGCTAGACAAAGCAACAATTCGGTCGATAATTAGAAAAAGAGAAATATACATAAGTAAAAACAACATTTTGTTAGAGCATCCGTATAAATGTGATCCCAATAGTTAACGTTTCGACATTAAACTCACAACAAATACTTATTATTTATGAATATTGTTAGCAAGTAAATGCATGCGTTATCGAATAAATTAATAATTCAACGTATAATTATGTGAAGAAGATAAAGTATGAGATAAAATCGATTTGACCAGTAGGCAGTAAAGCGTTTAAGAAAAGGAAAAATCAACAACAAAACTCTTTTTTTGTGGTTGTTTACGTGTACTCCCAAAAAATTAACTTTCGGCCAACATGTTACATAGAACAAATACATATTATGTTATATAGTGTCAAAATGTAAATGCGTAGGCCGTAGGGTACCAGGAAAAAAACCCACTAAATAAAGTTATATTATATCTAAGCACAAGAGACGAGGGGAGCCTTTCTTTTTATGTCAACTATCATGCGTGGGTGTTAGTATAAAAGGAAGATCATGACGTAATTAGTAAAGGCTAGTTTCTGGTCACCCCATGTAGGTCACACTCCCATCGAAATAAAGTTATGGGAGGGTAACGAAGGGGTTAAATTATACCAGTGTAAAAGTAAATAAATGTGTTTTATATCTCTATAATTTAGATAATGCGATTTTCAACTCAGCTAAGATGGGAAATATGTATGTGTCGTGGTGTGATAAGTATATAGCTTTATACACCTATATTTTATTTATTTAATTGCAGCAAGAATTGAGTGTTTGAAGTTGTGTACCATTTAGATCCCCACGTGTAGGAACGGATGGAACCGTTTGATTGGTCCGTCGCCGGAGAAAGGATTTCATTGACAGTTTTGTGATTGAGTACTGCAATAGCGCGTGGCCGTACGTATCGTGTGCAGGTTTGGACAATTAGTGAATTCTATTGGATCTAGGTTAATAAATCTGTAACAGATTATATTGTGGTTATACCTGGATATATCGTGCGACAGTAAGTATATATATTTTATAATATAGTAACTATTACTTTTGCAACGAATAACGGTTTATGGATGGTTAACTGGTTTAAACAAACTTGTTTTGTTATTCGGGTCACATGTGTGTAACGTGCCTATGCACGCTTGAAAAACGTTACGATATTAAAGTATCTTCTTTTTGTTAACATAACACTTTCTGTGATCAATAACACTATTTATTTCATCTAATATACAGCAATTTCAACGTCTAGTGTTCAGCTTTTCAGTCGCCCTTCGAATGCCCGTCCGCAGACCCCCGCACCGTCTGACGTCACCTGCGGAACAGTCTAAAACCTGCACCCGCTAGGCTGGCACCCACACACGACCGACACCGGTACATTTGTCGGTGCGCCAAATCACAACACTCGTCCCGACTTTGTTGATGAAGGCCTGCAGTCAGGGTCTGGATTCACTGGGAACTGGAATAAGCCTGGCAACTAGAAAATGTCACTTTGGGGACTTGAAGCCCCAGGTCTAAGTCGGATCTATTCATTCCCGGAGCTGGTACAACTCTCTTGCATTGGCTGCCGTTATCGACAAAATTGTCTCAACAGCTACTTGACGATGTTCTGCCACCATGGCTGCCGCTTCATAAATCTGGTTTGGTGAAGACCAACGCTGTCCTCGCAGTGGAAAGTACGGAGCGTCGGTTTCCAACAAAAGACGGCTGTCATGGATGGACGTCAATGCCTCGTGCTGGTTCCTGTCAAACATCCTCACAGTGCTAGTGAAACCGAACCACGTCTCCGGGAACTGTTCCAGCCAACGTGACACAACATAGGCATTTCCCGTGAAGCAATGCAGGTGGATCTTCTGAATACGAGGAAGACCCTTCAGGAGGTCCAGGAGAAGCAGGAAGACTTCAGTTCCGCAGCTATCCCTCATCCCTCTGCAATGCAACACCAGGATGTGTTCCCTTTTCACGTGTGGCAGGATCTTGTGGAGTAGATCCATCTGCAGAGGCCAATTCAGAGAAGATTCAGTGTGGTCGAGACCGATTTCCCCTACCGCTACCACCCGTTTACACCGCAGCAGACTTTTCAACCGGTCCACCCACTCATTGATAGTCCGCTCCGACCGATCCGCATGTCGTGGGTGGATGCCTAGAGCCAAGGCAATGTTACTGGGAATCCCATTCATCATACTGGTAGTAGGATAGTCCATAGGGTCGCAATACACCGCCACACCCGCTACCAGACTCACTCTTTTGCTAGGTTCCACCGGCCCTGCATTTAAGATATCCTGGAATTGGCAATCAGCGGGCAAGGCTGCCTTGCGTGCCAGCCTATCTGGATGAAAATGGCTATCCACTGCCACTGGAAAGTTGTCACTCTCTTGCCCCTCCGCATCTAGACTCTGGACTCGGTAACCCTGTGGAAGGGGATACGTTTTCCTCCAGAAATCTTGTTCATCTTTGTGAAGGCGGGCACTGATCAAGAGTAAAACTTTCCAATGTATTAAAACAGCCACGGAATTAGGAGGGTTCAGCGTAAACCGCTCTGGTGCCGGCTCACCCAGGTAAATGCAGAAATGTCGCATGGAGGCTTCCTGTCTAGGGGAGATTTCACCATTGTCCTTTTCTCCCAAAATCTTCTGCATCCTTACAAACTCCAACAGTTCCCCAAGGGTGGCCAAACGCCCCATCAGCCAGAGTGTCACCTGTTCTAAGGCCTTGACCTGGGTACGAATGATGTTCTCATCCCCAGCTGGCAGGACTTCTTCGAAGATACCTGGGAGGTGATCGACGAAGGCGTGCACCTTCTTGTAGGACAAAGTCCCAGGGCAATGTGGTACCAAACACGCTTGTGCCTTCCTCCGCTGGCTCCTAGATAGGAGATGAGTGTCAACCTTCTTAACCTTGCGAGGCGGCTGTTGGATTTCCGGGTCTTGAGATTCCATCACTGTAATTTTGAGGGGTGATCTGACGATGGAGGATTGGTGGCTTTTCTGACCAGCTGTCTCTCTTTTGGGACGGTACGCCCCAGTTAAGTTGGGTGTTTCCTTGGGACGGTACGCCCCTCTTGGACCTTGATCTCGTCTCTGACTGGATGTCTTTCCGCCTTCTGTGGGACGGTACGCCCCAGTTAATTTGGTTATTTCCTTGGGACGGTACGCCCCAATGACTTTTTCCTTTCTGTCGGCGTCACTCCTAGGAATTACAGCCCTAGTTGTCGTAGTTTCTGGGACTGGAATTGCCGATGATTCAGTTATGACTCTCTGCCCCCCAGTGGAACCGGGAACCTCGTTGGGACGTAAGGCCCCGGTGGTGAGAGTATTAGTGGCTCTCCCCATCTGCATCATTGAGTAGGTCCCACTTAATGGTTGCAGCATAACCCCTGGATCTTTGGGACGGATCGATAACTCGGATGCTAGCTCCTGACAGGGCTGGACCGTCATCTTCCGGACCCCAGGACTTATCCCTTTGGGACTTCGGGTGCTTCCCTTGTATGACCCTGGAGTTGCTAACAGAATATCAGGATCTGTCCCGATGTCCATTGGGTCCGTTCCCTCTGAGATTCGAAGAAGCTCGTCTTCTTCCATTGGAGTCACAACCTCATCTCCAATGTACATAACGCGGTCCACACCCTCTACCAATCGGACATCACGACGACCCTCTTCTGGTTGGAAGGTCTGGGGAATCGAAGTGACGGAAGGCAACTTCCATATATGCTCGCATATCCAGTCCCGTCCCATTACCTGGTAAGTATCGAGGCAATTGGCGTATTTCCCCAGCCATGAACTGAAACGTTTCTTCTCCGATTGAGAAGAAGTTCTTCTCAACAAATTCCTGGCTAGGTCGGCAATGTCCACAACATACTTGAGGCAGATTTCCTTGTTTCTGCCTGATAATAATGCCAGGTCCCTGGTGAACTTATCGACATCTTTCGGCAGCTTCCGGTCCCAAATCACATTCCTTACTTCCTCACGGAATCTGTCCGATGACGCCATATCTGCAACTAACAAATAATATTAACTTTACATACCCTGTCTAGGCCCGTCGCTGTCTTTTACATGCAGTGCAACTGTACTTGTCAATATCCAGTGCGTCTGACTGTGAAATGTCAACACACGATCCGTGATACCATTCGTCACAGTAGTCACACTGAATCATGAATCGTCCGTCCCATGGTTTGCGGCAAGTGCAATATATATCCGTGTTAGTTAAACTGTCAGTAGAAGCATCTGCTGGTATTTTGGACATCTTGTGGTCTGTTATCCAGGTTGGCAGCTTCCTGTCTCGACAAGGCATCATCCGGTCATGGTTTACCACAAACACGGAATTCTTCAGTCTGACTCGGTACAGGTATGCCGACAGTTTATATATTATAAGTGCCGGACCTTTCCATGGGGGACACAATTTCCTGCACTTTCCCTTCAGGACTGCTGTATCTAAAATATACACAATGTCGCCTTCTGCATATGGTCTCTGTAGGACTTTCAAATCGTAGTTTCTTTTCATGCGCTTCGTGGAGGATTTCAATGTTTTCCTAGCTGTATCATAAGCCTGCTGCATGTCTTTAGTTAGCTTGGAAACATACTCCTCCTTATCGTCATGTCTGACCGAAACATGTGGGAACATCAACTGAGCAGGCGTATTCACCTCTCTTCCTAACATTAACATGTTAGCAGTGAAACCTGTACTTCTGTTTACGGAAGCTCGGAGTGCCCCAGCGATCTGTTGTATGTTCCTGTCCCACGTTTTTTCATTCTTGCCAATGAAGCATCGAACAGCGTCCATAAAGGTACGATTAAAACGTTCGACTTGTCCATTTGCAGAAGGCCTGTAAGGAGTAGTCCTTGACTTGTGTATTTTTAGTGCCTCACAAACTGCTTGGAAAAGCTTGCTCTCAAAGTTGCGCCCTTGGTCTGAGAACAGTTGAAGCGGATAGCCAAATCTTGTAAAGAAGGAGTCGATCGCTGCTTGAGCTGTTACTTCCGCTTTCTGTGATGGTAAGGGAACGCACTCCACCCATTTAGTAAACTGATCCACCATCATGAGGCAGTACTCGTTGCCATTAGTTGTTTTTGGCAAAGGACCTAGAAAGTCTACGTGGACTCTTTCCATAGGGTATCCTGCCTGGTATTCAGTAAGTGGGACCCTACCATAAGTCTTGTTCTTTTTGTTATGATTACATATATCACATGTAAGCACAAAACTTACAATGTCTTTTGACAAGCTGTACCAGAAGAACTGTTCCTTCAGCTTGGCTTTGGACCTAGCAACACCCTGATGACCGGAAGAAGGAATGTCATGATGAAGTTCCATCACTAAGGTTCTAAGACTGGTTGGAACAACCAACAGCAGGTCACTTGAATCATCCCTTTTCCTAAACACGACACTATCAATTAGTTTGAACCTCTCTTTATTGATCCAAAAGTACTTTGCCTCGCGACTTGCCAAAAATAACTCACCTTCATCTGGTACTGTACTGCATTTCAACCATTCTAGAATAAACTTCATGTTAGCATCTTCTTCTTGTGCTTTACATATCTCTTCAAACGTGAAGCCCCAGCATTTATTTTGACCAGGAGTACCGTTATCACGTAAGATAACCCTGCAGGCACAATTTCTCTCCAAGTGAATGCTTATGGTATTCAAATCTTGGTATGGCCCCTCCACACTTACTGAATATGTCTCCCCGGAATCAGTTTCTCCGGAACATTGAAGCCCTGATCTGAGAACTGTTTCCGTATCGGGATTTAGAAACCCCGTTTTCACTTCTGTTTGATTTCCTCCAGGGTCCCAGACTTTACTGAAGGCTTCTCCAGAACAAGACTTCTCGAGACATTGCAGCCCCGCTGTGATGTCAGTTCTGAAATCTGGGTTGAAAACCCACGGTCTAGTCTTGGTTCTGTCGCCACCTGGATCCCACAATGTTCTGGCTGGTTCCCATACTGCATTGGTGCATTCGTCTGTCGGGGAATCTTGTGATTCTCTGCACCGATTTATTTCATCTGGACTTACTAGCAGATGTGGAACTGCATCATGCACTTGCTCAGCTTGAAGTTCGGCCTCTGGGGTAAGCTTTGAACTTCTACTGGCGTCTGTAGCATCTTCTGGCACGGTCTTCGGGCTACCCGTTGTTAAAGATACCGCCTCGTCTACTTCTTCAATGAACTGGCCCCATTGTTGATCTGCCTTGGTGCAATAGAAACAACCTCCACAGGGTAAGTCTTTAGGCTTTATACCAGACGCGTAAGCCGGACAGGGTGACAAGCTGCATGGAACTCGTGAGAGCGCATCTGCATTTCCATGTTTTGCACCCGCCCTATACTGAACCACCATGTGGTACTGTGATAATTCTTCCATCCATCTGGCTATCTGTCCCTGAGGATCTTTAAACCGCAGCAACCAAGTAAGACTTGAATGGTCCGTTCTTACTGTGAACACTCTTCCAAGCAGGTAGTACTTGAACTGTCGTGTAAGTCTGACAATTGCCAATAGTTCCTTGCGAGTTGTACAATATCTCTTCTGCTCAGGTGTTAAGGAGAAACTACTGTACGCGATAACCTTTTCTATTCCCTCGTGTACCTGACTCAGTACACCCCCAATGCCTATGTCTGAAGCATCTGTGTCCAAGATGAAATGATCAAAACGATTTGGAAGTGACAACACTGGAGGTTGAACCAGGGCCTCCTTCAGTGCATTAAATGCAAACTGTTGCTCTGTGTCCCATTTGAATTTGTTCTTTCCGGTTAAACTGTACAACGGCTGAGCTAGGTCTGCGAAACCTTTAACGAATGATCTGTGGTAATTAACGAATCCTAGGAATCGCTCTACGTCTTTCGAGCTTGAAGGCGTTGGCCAATTCGCTACTACCTCAGTGTCTTTCGATGCCATAGCAATGGTGTTACCGTTAACAATCCTGCCCAGGAATTCGACTTCTTCCTGGAAGAAGATGCATTTCTTTGGCTTCAGCTTCAAGCCGTATTTCCGGAATCTTTCGAGAGCCTTTCTTAAGTTAGTCAGGTGATCCAGAAAGGACTTTCCCATTACCAGGATATCGTCTAAAAACGCTAGGACCGTCTTCCAGGTAAGGCCTCTCAGCACTAAGTTCACTACTCTGGAAAACGTAGCAGGTGCATTTGTTAGACCAAACCCCATTCGCACATGCTCGAAGAGTCCGTACTTTGTAATGAAGGCAGTCTTCTTCTGATCTTCTTCCTTTACCTTCACTTGCCAATATGCAGAATTTGCATCTAGTTTTGAAAACCAGACGTTTTCTGATAACGTGTCTAAACAATCTTCCACCAATGGTAAGGGAAAGGTATCCTTGACTGTAACGTTGTTCAACTCTCTGTAATCAATGCACCACCTGACAGTTCCATCACGTTTCCGTATTAAAACTGGCGCAGAAGCCCATTCTGAATTGGACTCCTGTATCACCCCTGCGTCAAGCATCTTCTTGAGATGTGCCTCTTCCTCCCCCGCAAAACATGCTGGAGTTCTTCTTATTCGTTGTTTCACAGGTTTAGCATCACCAGTGTCGAAAGCATGCTCAATATCCGTGAAATTCCCCAAGTCGAACTCGTCTTTCGCGAAGACATCTTCGTAATCGGTTAGCAACTGTGCAAGTTTCCTTCTCTCTTCGGCGCTTAACCTGCTGATCGACGCCTGGTACACATCTTTAAGATGATCTGGAACTGTCATGGTGCTGTCATGCGTGGGGTTTAAACCCCCAATTTCTGGCAACTGTACAGCATTGGGGTTTAAAACCGCACTCTCTAGTGACTTGGCAGCTTGGGGATTGCAAACCCCACAATCTGGTGGCTTGGCATCTTTGAAATTTGAAACCCCAGTTTCTTCTGACTGTACCGCATGGCACTCCATATTTTCATACATGGCATCATCCCCCATCGAGTCGAGTAATGTTATACATTCATACGCATTGCCAATGAATTTGCCTTTCTTAAGTGTCCGATATTGATCAGTAGGATTCACTAAGCATATAATAGGATCTTCTCCCTTTGCATGGACTACTCTTGGCGCAATGAGTTTCATATCTTCGTTCAATTGAAAATAGTAGTCAGTTTTCATCTCAGAGGATAGTGCACATTTTAGTCTCACTACAGAATTTGGTGCAACTACAGTTCTTTGTGTTATAGTCACTCTTGCAATCCCCGGAGTACTATCTTTAAAGGAAGGATTCACAGGGATACATTCTCCATTCAGTATGAGTGAATTCGAAGCCATATCCAGCAGAATTCCTAAATGATGAAGTAGATCATGTCCAAGCAGCATCTCGTCACTAATTGGTGCTACATACACTCGTTCTTTAAAAGATTGTTTGCCTAATTGCATTGAAATTGGTTCAATGATAAAACCGTTTAAAATTGAGTCCTTTTCTGCCATTTGCATTTTAACATCTCTTACTTTGGATGGTTTCCTGGATAGCTTGTTATAAAGTTTTGTAGATATTATTGTTATTTCTGCACCAGAATCAATTTTTGCCATCACTGGGACATTGCCAATTCTCATTTTTACTGACGAAGAACCTCCCCTGACTACACGAACGCAGCCTTCGATCTCGCTCGTAATGGTAATCAGTCCTTGTGAGGGGACACCAACTTCCTCTGATGGTAGTGTAGCTTGCATGCCTTTGTTTACATTTGTTGATTTGAACATTGAGTTTTCTGATTCATTCGGACTTGGTAACAACATATCGCAGGATGTAGCACAAGATGACTTTTCAATCATTGGAAGTATTGATTCCCCTTTGGAAAAAACCGCCATTGTCAATGATGTTTCCTCTTCCGTGGGACCTTGTAAATTCTCTACATCCGTGGTAGGTAAAGATGGAACTCCCTTACTTCTTGCAATAATTGGTGAGCCCTCGACTACTGTCGGCAGGTGGGCTGGCTCGGTGCTTCCTGCCCCCTGGAGTTTAAATCTTTCTTTCCTTCTTTGATTTTCCCACTTCTACCCTTTAACCAGTTCCGATAACGTGTACAGTCCTGTTTTACATGCCCATATTGGTTGCACCACCAGCATATGCCGTCAAATTTATTCTCTAGAGAGGTTGATTGCTCTGTAGACTGTTTTGCGTCTTTTGGAGACAACAATTTGTCTACTTTGGACGTCAGTTGGTTCAACATTTGTTCAAATTTTGCCAATTTTTCATTGGAACCGTCAGTTACCGCATTCACAGAGACCTGAGTTCTTGTGCGGGATGCCTTACTTCCATCTACAGCATGTGTAACGTACTGGTGATGTCGTACAAATTCCACCGCTTCCTGCATGGTTCTTGGTCGCCCTAAACAAGCGTGTTTGCCGGCTTCTTTATCTATGCAACCCTGACAGAATTTAGCGACAATTTCCTGCTGACGAAATTTATCGGGAAGATCGCGAAATGCAGGCGTGGCTAGGGTAAGTACCCTATCGGCCCAATCTTCTAATGATTCATTTTGGCCCTGGGTGGCTTGGTGGAACTTTGTTCGACTCGTCTCTGGTAATTCTCTAGAGCCGAAACGACTTTCCAGCTTCTTCATGATATCACTAAAGGATAGCTGCTGACCCATATGTGTCTCAATGGTAAAGAAGTCCAACGCCTTGCCTTCTAAACACCAACTGAGATAATCTCGGCATTCACTGCTGGTCCAGTGATTAACGGACCGGTAACTTTCAAATTTCTGGTGAAACGATAACCAGCTAGTTGACCCGTCATATTTGAGGTTTTTTGGCAGCTTCTTTGGATCACCTCTTCTTGGCATGCAACGGTCGTTCTCGTACTCCGAATCTGCGTCTTCATGATCAACTTTGTTTTGCTGTTTGTACCTCGGAGAACGCCTTACAATACATCTTTCAGAAGAAGGAGACCGATGTCTACTGTAATATCGGTCACGTGCAGGTGAGCTGAATTCCCGTCGGCTCTGTCTTGGCTCCAAATACCGCACGGATTGTTCGGGGCTATAATAGCCTCGCTTATGGACATGTCTCGTTTCCGCATGCCGTTTTTCGGTTGACTCGGGACTTTGAAAGCCCCTTTTGTGGTCACGTCCGGTTTCCGCATACCTTGTTTGCTCAGGGCTATAATAGCCTCGTCCGTTGGTCAGCCTGGTCTCCGCGTTCTGTCTGTTTGTTGGTTCGGGACTATAATAGCCCCGTTTATGCACTGAACGGCTATTACGTTCTATTGTTCTAAACTTCTGGTAATAATCATCACCCTCAATAGAATCGATTGGTTCTACTTTAATGTCTTTTCTTATAACCTGCACTTTCTCTCTTCCTTCCTTTCTTTCATTGGATGGTACCTCATATCGGTGCCTCATCAGTTCGGCATGGTAAAGATACTTCCTATCATCACAAGCCGCGGGACTAGAGGATCTATACTTTGATTGATACCTCCGATGATACGTTTCTGGAGAGCAGCCTCTAAGGTCATAATCAAATTCTAACCTGGTTCTTGGGTTCATTCGAGTGTCCTGTAATACATGTCCATCATGTAACACGGATTTTCTGGATGAATCTGTGTCTGGTCGATCCTTTGGGATTCTGTAGCTGTTCTGTTTACTTTTTGTGTTAATCAGTTCTGTCACTATGGATACTTCATTGTCAATTTCTTTCTGTTGGCGATCTAATTCTGCCATCCAGGTGCTTAAGTCAATGCTCGATGTGTGGGATGCTGCTGGAGATGCCATTTCTACCGCAACTTTACAAGTGTGTACCGGATCAGGATGTTGTCTCGGTGGGTATGTGCTTTAATTACTTAATATTCAAAAATTTAAATTCCAATTATCAATTAATCAAATAAAACAAAAAAAAATTGTATTGTAATTATTTATTATAAAACTGTTTATCCACAAATTATTTTTCCAAAAATGCAATGTCAATCCCTCAAATGTATAGATATGACCCTAATGAGACACCATATTTTTTTTCAAAACTGTGATGTCATAATTTAGACTCTAATAGCCCACCATAGATTTTGAAAATTGCAATGTACTAATTTTCCCCACAACACCCCTCCATGAAATTTCAAAAATCACTATTCACAAATTTCCACCAAAATTTTGAGATTTTGACAATGATATGCAGCCTTTTTCTCGTTTGTGGTCAACAAACAGAAACCAACCCACTTTCTCAAGAACACATCAGAATTAACCAAGGAAACAGCTAAATTAGAATTAATAAAATCCTAAAATAACCATAACTTAAGCTTTAAACAGAGTAATATCACCATCTATCTTTCTAAACTGAAAACTGACGCGTTATATTAGAACTTTACTCTATCTGTCAAATAGGAATTGTTATAATTCTATAAGAAAAAATATCAACACACAATCTGTTCGTCTATGGTCACTGAACTGAATACTGGCTAGTTACACTAGAACTTTACACAATTAATTGCGAAAACTGTCAGATAGGAATTGTTTCAATCCTATTAGAATTAAATGTCGGTCGAAATGTCTTCTGTCTAGTCTTTATTTGACAAGTACAGGTGCCCCGGTCCAATCGTAGCAAAATAATTTACGAAACCCATTACTTTAACATTTACTAAAGGAACCTGTACAAGGTTATTTAATAGTCTCTCAAAATATGTACAAATAAGTTATACAAAATTACCCCTGTCTGAGACGAACACTAAATATCTGACTAGAACACTGAACTGGCTAATGCAAAATGTGACCTACTTATCACTGGACTTGTACTTGAACAAAGTCTATCAAATAACCGAATGGTGTTCATGTAAACATTGCGCAACTGCATGCAACTTGCCCACTTGGAAAATTAAATTCTGGCTATTTCCACTACTGTAACCGCCCCTGTAAATGACACCAAGTAAGTAACCTTAACCTTTAGCCTTAAATGGAAATCGAATACAGGTCTAAATAACTTTCCTCCTCTGTAACCGCCCCTGTAAATGACACCAAGTAAGTAACCTTAACCTTTAGCCTTAAATGGAAATCGAATACAGGTCTAAATAGCCTCCCTTTAATCCCCTCCGATGATATTTATGTACTTGTTACTCACTTAACCACCTTCCCATCTGGCCATAAGACTTAAACTGTTAGGCACAATTTTGCTTAGAACTTCTCAAAAATTTAACTGTACAAGCACATTTCTAACCTCACCTTAGCAATTAATTGCGTAGACTTCTGTCTGGAACGTACAGCCCCAATCCGACAGCTTGCATTTTAAGAGAAACGTCTAGGTCTTGAAGCCCCAATAGCGTCTCAGTCACATCTCGCTGGAACCGGTTTGAAAACCACGAGGTGTTGTAGATTTTCTCACGGTCGACTGTCCAGTGAATTTGCCTGAGATGTAACGCCCCACTTCGCAAATTCACATTCCTTTTAGTTTTTCCTCGTCGCCAATAAAGTATCTTCTTTTTGTTAACATAACACTTTCTGTGATCAATAACACTATTTATTTCATCTAATATACAGCAATTTCAACGTCTAGTGTTCAGCTTTTCAGTCGCCCTTCGAATGCCCGTCCGCAGACCCCCGCACCGTCTGACGTCACCTGCGGAACAGTCTAAAACCTGCACCCGCTAGGCTGGCACCCACACACGACCGACACCGGTACATTTGTCGGTGCGCCAAATCACAACACTATGTTTCATAAAGTGTGCCGTATTTCGTAGTGCCATAGGACTGTTGACGCACATCAGCTCTTTGAATTTAATTACATTCGGGTGTGAACAATATTTACGTGGGATATGTTTTACTCTTTTTGCTTGAAAAAATGGGCATATAAGGAGATAGTGCATTTCGTCGCCGATGTCATTTTTTTTACAAAGAGTGCATTTACGGTTTTCATGAGGGATGTACGATTGTGAGAAGCGGCCGGTCTCTACTGGGAATCGGTGATTCTCCGTACGAAAGTGCAGCATACTTAGTCTTAAAGATTCTGGTAGTTTACAAATATAGTTTTCAAATTTGGTATTATCTTTGAAAAGGGAATACATTTGGCCTTTGGATGACGCATCTAATTGTGAACCCCAGTTCTGTATAAATTGGTCAATTAGGGCTTTTTTAACTTGAAAATGGATGGTTTTGGAAGTAATCTTTTCTTGTTGTAACCAAATATACGTAAGGCCGGTGGAATTCAGAATATTAGTTATACATTGTGTCCATTTAAAATTTAAGTTAGAATTCAGCGTATATTTATACATCAAGTAAGATATTTTATCATTTTTTCCCAATACAGTCTTGTTCCAAAATGTTATCATTCGCGTTTTGATCACAATGTCTAAAGGATATCTGCCCAATTCAGCGTGTAGGGAATATTTGGGGGTTTACAGTATAGTTTTAGTGATTCTGCGCTTTATTGGCCTGTTCTATTAGATGCTTTTTACATTGAAGAAAACTACCTGATGGAGTAAAGACTACTCCTAAATATTTATATTCTTTAACTGTTTCCAGGGGCTGGTTGTTTAAGTTAAACCGGTATTTGTTTGGTTTGTTAGTGCCAAAGACCTTAACTTTGGTTTTAGTATAATTAATTTTAAGTTTCCATTGCTGGCAAAAGTTAAGCCTAAGACTATCATTAAAATCTGACTCATCTGGCCAAATATTATTGTGTCAGCTGCATAAAATGTTGTTTTAAATAATCTTCAAGATCGTTCATATACATCGAGAACAGGATCGGAGATAAATTTTCTCCATTGGGGATTTATTACCATTGGACGAAACACACGATTTTATGTTTGAATACAAATTTCTTACGACAGCGAGGAGCTTTCCTCTTATTCCTAATTTGAATATTGTGTGCCATAGGCCTGCTCTCCAAATGGAGTCAAAGGCAACAGAAAAATCAATAAATGAGCAGAAGGGTTTATGTTTTTCGGATCTTAGTTTCTGGATTAAAACATTAAGTGCAAATATGTGATCATTTGTTGAATATCCGGCCCGAAATCCAGCTTGGTTTTCGTGAAGTAAGTTAGTTTCATTCAGAAATAAGTTTATTCGTTGGTTAATAACAGCAGTAAATAGATTTCCAAGGCAGCTTAGGATTGTTATTGGGCGGTAATTACTTGGTTCGATGTTGGAAACTTTTATTTTTATAAATAGGTTTTATTGTACCAATCAACCAGATGTCAGGCAAGATTCCGGTATTTAAAATTATATTAAACAGGCTACAGTACAATGCGAGCATGGTGCTCGACGTGCTTTTTATAAATTCATTTATTATATTGTCGTGTTCTGATGACGCTTTGCCATTCTTTAAGTTTATAATCATTTTTTGGATTTCTTTAGCTGTAATAGGTTTATTTAAGGTATCAACTGAATGGATGACAGGTGTGTAACTGTCGTCCATTTCTGGGGGATATTCGTTAATATGAGTGGAAGAGTTTGTATTTTTAAAGAAATTATAAAATTGCTCGATAGTCGGGCTTTTATCGGTGGTCTTTTTATTTAAGCTATTGAGGTATTTCCAATAGTCTTTAGGCTGTTTGGAGTTCATGGACGTAATCTTTTTTCTACAGTATATTTTTGCTTACGGATGAATGTATCCAGCACGTGTTTATAGTGCTGACTTGCGGAATTTAACTTGTGTTTGTTTTGATTGGACTTATCAATATGATACGCTTTGCGAGCACTATTGTATTTATTACGGGCGGATTGACATTGAGGCCCAAACCATGGTTTGTGCGCAATATTATGTTTAAGACCAGGGGTTCTGTTATAATCGGTTTTACGGTGTGTATAGGATTTAAATGATTTTTGTGCAGACTCCATGAATAATTTTGATATTTTATCAGTGACGTCGTTTAAGAATGGTTTAATGTTAGAATTTGGGCAGTTGTTCAACACATTGGTTATTTCAGTTAATTTTGTGTCGCTCAAATTATTAACAAATTCCTGCTCCTTTTCAGCTATCCATTTCGGGGGCGGGCAATGGGGTTTGCATTCTTGATAGTTTTGGATATTTTGATTTGTGGTAGGAGATTGTGGTAATAACATAGACTGCAAGCAATGACCATCAGAATAAAGTTCATCTAGTTCAATGATTTCGAATTCTTTAAATTGATGTAATATTTTGATCGATGATAATGTGTAATCTATAACGGTCGTATTTCGGAATGTAAATTTCCCGGTGCCTGAGTCATTTCCTAGCCGCCCGTTTAGAATAACCAAGTTATTGAGTTTACATATTTCAAACAATTTAGTTCCGGTTTTATTAACTTTTTTGCACTGTGATGTACGTGTAATAGGGATTTGCATCTGGTCAAATACATGTACTTGGTTAAAGGGGGATACTATTTCTTCGTGAAGTTGGAAGTGTTGACATAGACAATTATCAAGAATAGTGTAGTCCGGCAAATTTGATGTGTAGCCGTTTGTGTCCCCAGTTAAAAAAAAGTTGATCATGTTGTAGGCATTTAGATGTTAGATCTCTTTCAAGTAGGAATAATTCGTCATCATTATGGAAGCGGGATTGCTCTGGTGGAATGTATACGTTACCTATAACATAATTGTCAGTTCCGTCACAAATCTTTAACCAATACACATATTCACAATTAGATTCTAATACAGTTAAATTAAAGATATTCTTCAGATCGTTATTCACAAATAACCATAATCCATCTGACTTTCGTTTATGTTTCTCTTGCCTAGGTTTTGAAAAAAAAAAGAATAATTGGGCACAGAAACAATATCGTTCTGGTCAAGTTTAGTTTCTTGGATGCATAGTATATCAAACGTTTTTACTAGTTCTATGAATTCCGGGAATTTGGATCTAGTCTTTAGGCCACATACATTCATGGAGCCTATTCTATTTTCAGCATATGCTGTTTTGTTAGTTCATCGTTACGTATATTAACTATGATTTTCTTATTTTCAGGTGCAGCTGCATCAGCATACAAATTGTCTTTGGAGGAAAGGAATCGGAAATGTTCACAGTGCGTTTTTGAAGAGGTACACGGTAAATGAAGAGATCTTTCGCAGAATGCCACATTCCCCGTGTGTCCCTAAACGATCGACGCTTGTGCTTGATCGCGGTTAATAGTCGGTGGCGTTTTGTCGGCGTCAATGTCGGGCGGAGTCGCGGTGGACATGCTGGCCATGGATGGGTGGACCTTCATCAGGTCTGGGTGGGGTGGATCCTCAACCAACCACTTATTAACTACAACAAAATGGTTCCGCGTATGCCAATCTACGCAAGTAAAGACGAATGAATAATACGCCGTACATGTTTAAACAATAAGTGTTTAAAAGAAGTTGTTCGAAATAAGGTTGTTGTTTAAGAAGTATACACTTTTTTGTCGATAAAATGACCTTCTCACACAAAACTCAGTTGAATATGTGTACAGTCAATTAGGCACACCATTTAATAATTCAGAGGAGTTCTAAATTCTAATTCTAAAGTTAAATTCAAGAACAGCTTCATATATATTTATGTTATTTACGCAAGCGTTTTGTTTCCGTATACATTTTCAAAACTATCGTCAATCTAGTGAATCACAATATTGGTTTAGCAATGTCCTTAATGTAACACTGATCGTCTGTCATTTTTTTATCCTAAAGCATTTTTATGTGTTGAATGTTGAATTATACATTGTACACGCAATGACAGTTCAATGACAAATTGGAATATATCAATCAGATTCGTATATCTAACTAGATCTCATAATAATATAGTTGCTAATTAATAGATGTTATCTCTTTATTTTGGGTTTAGTATAGTAATACATCTGGCCTTTGTGTTTGTAGCACATGCTGTTTCAAGAAACATATAAAGAAAGTATCGTTTACCATCTGACAAGTTTTAATCCCATGGCTAAGAAGGAAATATTAAAGGGGATATATACGAGTTCAATAACAACATTTCATTTTTTCATATTTTGAAAAACACAAAAGAGGACGAATATGATCGAGGAAACTTAAAATAAAATAAAAATTAAACACGTATGTGTACCATATTTCATGTTGTTTTTTTTAATGAACTTCTTCATGACGACACATTTATTCCTAGCGCTACGCCGATACCGACACGATTATTCGTATTTGTGGAAGAAACAAAAAAACGTGTCCATGTGTCGTATGAACAATCTGCACAGAACTTAAGTCAACACGCAAACAAATATTTATTTTATTTTCCCAATATTGTAGATGTCTAATGTACATGAATGAGATTTTGACTGCAAGACGAAAAGTATATTGTAAAGCCTAATTTCGGGGATTTTCGAATATCAGTTCTTTTGAACTTTGATTCCAGTTTGTTATTCATTAACGTTTTATCGGTTTAGTTTTACTTGCATATGATTTTTTTTTAAAGTGACATCGTAAATACCCTCTTTAAGATATTTTGAATCTGTGTTTCGTTTTGGAAATATAAACAAAACACAACACCTTTTGGCTTACAAAAATTTCTGTTTGTGTACAGTATAAAACGGGAATAAGATTACGACAAACTTTCCAAAGAAGCAAAGGTAACTTGAAATAGTATACATTGTTTCAACATTGAATACAGCAATTACAAAACATGGTTATAAAACGATGTCTCAATTTAAAAATAGCTCCCGTTCAAACATCCCACGGTGTTTATCACATCACTGACAATCATCGTTTACAACATTATTTTACAACAGTTAATGCAAATGTAATTTAAGAAACATTTTCTTGAATATCGATACAGACGATATCATAGCAAACATAAGTCGGCAAAAACATCGTCTATTTAGACGTCTCTTAAACATACACATACATAAATAATGCATACAGCATACCGAGAAACAATCTTTTGATGGAGTTTATTAGAGCACATTTATTCCAAAGTGCATTGTCTACCCCATTTTTAAATTTTGCATATCGCATAGGAAACTTAATTCGTTTATATTTACTTAAAAGTTTTGTTCATGTTTTGTTCTATGTTTTTTCATGTGTGCTCTTACATGTTAACGACCGTACTACAATTATAAATGTTGTTATTGTATATAGTATTATTAAATATCAAATGTTTTGACAGTTTATATTTAACTTTAACTTTGACATTATTATTTTTATATAACTGAAGAGGTGTTGTAGATAATGTACAAGTGAGCAGGGGAACTTTTAAATATTCCAAAAATAGATGCCAAATATTCAGCAGCATATGAAGGAAATGCATCCTAATCATGATGTCATGAAAACATAATAACATAAATGTGCATGCACTTCCTGCTTTCCATCCGCTATCCAATGCCTTTTGATGTTCTATCAATATATTACAGGCGCCAGACATGTCAACTTGCATTAAACAAAGGACAGTACTGTGGTAACAGTGAGTTATTGGCGTAACTTGAGCTATTACGAATTGACATTATTTTACAATTATTTTGAAATAATATATTTAAATCTAATGCTTATGAATGTGTACTATCTAATAGCACTATTGTTGTTTTCAAACGAAGCTTAGGAATCTGTAAATGGTCTTTTGTAGCATTTAACTATACATAGGTGTCTATTGTATACTACACTTACATGATTTTGTTTTACTGATGTTACTTTTCCGACCATGTTTGACATGTTGTCTTAGACCTGATTTCTGAAGATTTTCCAACATTGCCTTATTTCCATAAATTGACAACTTGAACGTGGAATAATCAATTTAGCTTTTCCCAACACATTTTGTCACATATAAGCGACATTTCAAATACATTCACGATTAAATAGCTCCGACAGATGCAATCAATAAATATTCGTGTATTCAGTTATTGCTGTAACAATTTTAATCAAGTAATAGTTCTTCGCAGTGCATACTCCCTAGTCAGCAATAACTATAGCGGCGTCAGACGACGTTATATTACAAATAAGATTTTTCCAATTGGGATTGAGGTGTCGTAACTAGAGAGCAGACTGATTTAACTGTTCTGATAATCATTCGTACAGATTATTAGCTTTTTTTGCTGAAGACAACATTGCAAAACTGGCTACATTGTTCAAAACAATTACATTTGTTAAATATATTTGAAAGGCAAAACATGTACATGTAATGTAAAACTAGGATAGATTTTGTTATCAAATTATCAGTATATTTCTGTTTTTGTTGTTTCTTGAGGTTTTATAGATTGAATTAATAGTCCTGTGCGCTGCTAATAAGAGTTCTCCCCGTAGATGCAGCGAAAGTTTCACATGTTTAATATAAAAGTCCAGTTACCAATTCATAACGGTACCATTTCAGATAACCAAAAAAACGCAGATTCGATTGTAAAATGTACCGCATACCATAATGCACATGATTTGTTAGCAGAACTTCAAAGAGCTACATTTGAATACATTTTTGTTGACAATATAACATATTATTTACGATTTATTTAGTTCTATTCTACAACATCAATTTGAAATTTAAGCTTCATCAGAAATGCGACCAATGTTGATTAATGTGTTGTTTTTATACCGACTACTTTTTTTTTCCTATATAGGTATATGTCGTACATATTTGATAGCGTCCAATGTATTTGTCGAAAACATAAATTTGAATAATAAATATAACTATTTCGTTTCTATTACATATTCATAGGTCCTGCATTGTCATTTATTTTACTTCAAGGGCTGCAAATGTATGTCGTAATTAAAGCATTATATTTTGTTAAATTTATGTAAAGACCGTCGGAAATCTAACATATCTGTCAGATACAATGATGTAGGTATGTTCAAATAATGATAAAATGATATTACATTATTATTCTTATCAGCATTATAAAATGTCAACGACAATTACATCGCAATATAGGACACACTCATTTTAACTACACGTATTTACTTCTTGTTGTTCGTGACGAAATAAAGAGTATTGGAAATATTTCTGCAAGAAACATAAAACTCTGTATAATTAGCTTTAAAAGGACTCGACGACCTTTCAATAGTGTCTTTAATCGGACAACATAATCTTGCTCCATTCTTGCCAACATAAATGGATTCTTTAGAAGATAGCACCTCAGGACAATTTATGTCCTGCCGGCAGTGAAAGCACTGTTGTGCACGAATTGCATACACTTCAATTCCAATGTACCCAATTTTCATGCAGACACTCCTAAGTAATCTTCATTCATACAACTCCTTCCTCGTTACAAACATGCAAATAGGCTGGCTAGACCCGGTAAAGGTCATTCTGAATTAAGCGTAATATTATTATTATGGAATATCACTTTGCGGGCCCTGTGACGTTCATCGGACAGTAGTTGGACAATAAAAACTTTAAACTACATGTACATTGTGTCGAAAAATTGTTTTGCAATAGCGTATATATGTATTAAGGAAACCCGTTATTTCTGAGCAGAATTGGCCAGTTGCTACTTGGCAATACAGGATTGAGTTGACAAAATATAGGTTTATATTTCAGTGGCAAATAATAGCACTTGGTTGCACATTCCAATCAATTTACTTCAAATCATTGGAAAACCAACCTTAGACAAACAGAAAGGCGAAGCGATTGATGTTTTGCAACTTGTCAATTAGAGAATATACTTGGTTGGTGCATCTTCAATGTGTGTTGATGCTCGCGTATAAATATGGCTATAATGTTGCACATGTAACAGTAAACTTTTATCAACATAAAAACTTGTATATAACGAATATTTTTTCTGCATGGCTTCGGATACACTCGCTTAAGTGTCAATGTCATCGTCATGCGGTAACGAAATGCTTATAATCGGATCCCAGCAATCTCTGTTCCATTACACCTTAATAAAACACATGTGAAAAGGGCAAATGCAGTAGATATAAAGGACAAAAAATCTAAATATATATAATTCTAAATATGTTTTCATGTTAGCAATATTATTTTATTAATGTAAATTGAACTCTTACGCGTCATAAACGTACGCACATGTCACAAGACAACCACGATAACAAAACGATGATCTTATTGCACCGCCTATGCAGATAACAAACTTCGCATTGGACATGTTGGAAAAATATGCAGTAGGTTTTCAGCTTCTACAATTATTAAGGCTAAAGTAAACAAATACAACAAAGCTATATAATCTGTAAAGCTTTTTACTCCCAACATTACGGCTTCTTCCTGAAATTGCATGACGATGATCTGAAAATTGAACTATATGATGCTATGTCTTTAAAGCTTTTTATAAAACGACGAGCTTCTTCATGAAATTGCATGACGATGATCTGAAAATTGAACTATATGATGCTATGTCTTTAAAGCTTTTTATAAAAATACGAGATCTAGTTGATACTTGTTTTATTTCATCGTGCCTCAGAAAGTTGCAATTCTGCTACCCTGGTGTGCATCTAGCCATTTAGAAATTGAATGGTAATTAAATTGAATAATATTCTTTTTTATTGCTGTTTAATTTGAATTGCGATGCTATGAGGTTAATTTTTATTTACACTTACATGTTTTGTGAAAAATTCTGGGCCAAGTGTGATGTTCGTGCGCTCATAAACCAGTTAAACCCCCAATGCTTTGCATTAACCGTTCCAAGGCGGTGACTCCAGTTTTATTCATGTGTTTTGTGTTTGTTATGTGTTTTTTTTTTGGATGTCCTGTGTATTGTTTTTGGCAATTGGTCACTTACCATGAATAAAGGACCTCGGCTGCTAATAAGAGTTCTCTCCCGCTGTCGCAACTGGAGTTTCGCTTTGTCTATATTTTAGTAACTGGCTAACTGGGAATGACGTACAGTATTCATATTTATTTAGTGAAATGGGGAGTCGTATTCAATTATAAATTCCTTGAGCAACATCCGTATAATTTCATGACAAACTTTTGACCATCTTCCAACCTGTGTTGTTGGAGGGAGGTGCAATATCAGATCCTTACTTATCGATGAGAATTATGCATGTAAGTCCTTGTTATAACGGAACCACTAACTCAAAGAACTGTAATATACTAGGGAATATAAAGTTTGCATTTATGAATGTGTGTTACCAAATGTATTTCGCGTATACCTTACGCTTTATATAACTTTGTAAAAGGGTCCTTTTATCAAAAGACATCCATGGTGATAAATACGTACGAGGTAATGTATTTAAGTACTTAAGTACACATATTTATTTTAGATGTGATATATATCTATATGGTGCAATACAGAACTTCACAGTTAACATCCCCTAACTTGAATCGTCTTACTATCTAATGTATTTAAAAATTATATTTATGAAGCATACTTGAATTCAAAACATTCGAACTAAAAAATATTGTTGTTCTAACAAACGGTATTTATTGAATATTTAGATTAGTTAGAATATTCAGATTCAGTTATTTCAAGCTTTAAATAATATCCGTCATCGATTAAACGTTACTACGCCTGTACCATAATGGGGTTCCTCAGATTTATCTCCAGTGGAAACATAGGTATCGTTGTTGTTTTTTTCAGAAAAGCGTCTCCGTTTATGTGCAATTATGTGAAGAGTTAGTTAGTTCTTAAGTTATGTTTTGTTCTCAAGTACTTCACTACACCATTATATTGTTTCATAATGTTTCTTATATCAATTCTTTTCACACTTATTACTCTTGGAAGAAGGGGAAATGTTTATTAACATCGAAACCTACAAAATAATACACGAGAACATCATTATTAGTTGTTGCATAATTAGTTTCTTTGTGTTAGTACGTGTATTATATTCTCACACCTTGAGGATCCGTGATTGATTACCTATACTGTTACTAATAATATAATATATTCGTTTGCTTTCGATAGACGGAAAAAGTACTATTTCTACGGCATTAATTAGCGTTTGATGTTCACATTTCAACTATACACTGCCTCATTAATAGCATGCAGCGAAGACGTCAGTGAAACTCAAGCTAAATGAGATCATTGCTGATATATATATATTTCGTTCTAGGACTTGTCACCGACCTTTATGATAGACGAACAATTTCTTCCAAAATGTCGGCATGTACCCGTACCCACAAAATTAACAAGTAATCTATATAGTGTTTACTTAAGTTAAGTATATAATTGAATATAAATCGATCAAATTAATATTCTTCAAATTTCCTTATAATTGCATTATGCAAGTAGTGTTATCTGATCATTTCGCAAAGTTTAGACAACAATTCCAAAATAAAATTCCTTTCGAAATTAACTATCGAATTATTAAATATATGTATTTATTTTGATTTGAAATGTATTATTAATTTACTTTCATGACCGGTGCATGTTGAATATTATTGATTAATACATGGCTATGGTGCGCCTTTAGGTCGTATCGGCTCACCTTAAGCAATATTGGCCCAATAAAGTCAATTAATAAAATGCAAAACGTAACTCCGGTTTATTTAAATAACATTAATTTGTACCATAAAAAATTTTATAATACAAAAACCAAAATGTAGTATGTGATTTGTTTGGATGTAAAATGTTATATGAGGTTACATTAATATCTACTTACAGTACATGTAATTAACTTTATAATATTAAACGACAATCCGGTCAGTTTGTTTGCTTGACACAATGTAAACCTCGCAAATAAATTTTGAAAACACTAAGAAGAGTTTGCACTTGATATCTGAAACGCGGTCGGGATAACAGCGCATATCGATTGGCGGTGTTAAACGTTTTGCGACATTTCCGATTAGCAGGTATTATGTACCGGAAATTGAGTTAGCAGACGTTAAAGTTTGAAATAAACATTTTACCATCAGTTTCAATAGTTTTGATACTTGAACTATTAAAACTTAAAGATGTTGCATACTATTATAAAGTTAATTAATACAATTGTCATTAATTAGTTGAATTTATATTGGCCTTGTTATTGGGCTTCGGACAGCCGTATTGGCCTTGTTATTGGGCATCGGACAGCCGTATTGGCCTTGTTATTGGGCTTCGGACAGCCGTATTGGCCTTCGGCTTACGGCCTCAGGCTAATACGGCTGTCTTTAGCCCAATAACTCAGCCAATATGAATTCAACTAATTAATATTGTTATATTATTTCTAAACTAAGGCCGTTGGAAAATTTCTTTATCCCGTCGTTGTTTAAATAAAATATCACTTTTCATTTGTTCCAAAAGTTCAAAAAGGAAACGCTGGTGTTCTATGTTTCTCTAGAATTTCATCTATAACTGTCGTAAAGTGCGATTTAAGAGCCACTAATCAAAACAATAAAAATTGCTGATGTCAGATAAACGTCGTAAAACGTCTTTGTAGACGTGGCACAATAACGCAAAACGTTATGTCAAAGAGTTCTAGTGTTGTATGTTTCTTCACGATGCTGTCTGGACAATCAATCTGAAGAAAACGTGAATGCCACACCGAAATACTAGTGTTACATATAACTGAAGAAATGAATAAATATAATATTCTTCAATTATTGTCTGTGCGTTCGATTATTCGAATATGTTCCTTATATAATGCCACGCACACATATATAAAAACCGTACTGGGGTATTTTTTTCTCTGGAGTATCCCTGATATGAGTCTGTTAACAACTCGTTCAGGTGCGGTGTTTGTTGTTAAAGGGAAGGATATGTTGCAAATGATCATAAAAATCACAGAATACACGGAATCTCATTCACAACAGGCTAAAAATACATTAAAGTCAGATATAATTATTACTGTGTGTTTGGTTTGGTATGAAGTCTTACCACGAACTGTTTTCACTCAATTATTGTCAAAACGCATAGTCAGACTATGTATAACACAATATTACAGATCTCCATGTCTAGTATGCAAATCCGAAAAGTGGTTTCTCGCCGATAAGGAAATGTAAGCATTACCGTTTTTTCCAGAACAAATGGACTCTTGAACGCATTGTATCCACGTTATATCTGGACAACAAAAGGAAAGCATTGTTGTGTGAACTTTGCATACTGCTAATGCTCAATAACAACTGACGTCATTTCTGCGTATCCACTTCACTTATGCGTTGCCTTTTCTGTACTAAATATAACAAACCCGCGGATATATGTAGATCAAATAGCCGTCCATTGTGAAATCAACGCAATGCATTTTGTAATCTAAAATAATGTTAAATGTTTCTGTTATTGTAAGACTGTAGTGTTGTTTTTCTTTTTTGCAAGTTGTGAGAACATATATAACTTGTCTTGCAACATCATAAAAGATAAATGTTAGCCTACATAAAATTATAACATTGGACAGATCTCTAGTAAAAACAGCTGTGTATAACGCATGCAGTTAAGAAATGTAATGTGTATGATTACACCCACCAATATTATTGTAAACAAACATATTAAACAACGGCAATGATTCGACATTGGAATATGTTTGTTTGTTTGTTTATTTGGATTTTTCGCCGTATTCAACAGTATTTCAGTCATATAACGGCGGTCAGTTAGCCTACTCACACTTTTCCTGGGTAAGCTGGTTTACCAGTACTGAGAGCTCATACTTATGCCAGTAACTGACAATGTCCTACTTGAATCAGAGGTAGGGGGAGAATGGCCGTATAAATAATTTCATGACCAATCCCCACACAAGTTATGTGGCCGGGCTGGGAATCGAACCCGCGATCCTCGGATTTGTAGTCCAGCGCTCTACCAGTGAGAATCAAGTAATTAAATACTCCATACTAACCTAAAATATTATTTTGATAAGGCCGACTCTACCTTGCCATAATATTTTAGTTTATTTGTTAAATGTGAGAATCAAGTAATTAAATACTCCATACTAACCTAAAATATTATTTTAATAAGGCCGACTCTACCTTGCCAGAATATTTTAGTTTATTATTTAAATGCGTTGCTTCAATTGTATGACTACATGTATGTACCAATGGTAATATTTTGTTACAAGTAATGTATCCACAACATGTTCAACGTCAAGGTATGAAGGTACGGTGATATCATGCGTCTGCGTATATTTTAGAAAGATCATTGTTACTAGGGTTAGTGTATAAATTGTTATTAGCTTGCAAGCTTTAATCAAAAACAAAATATGGCAACACACATAAAGCAAAATCTAACGAACACTATATAGCATTTGAATTGCAACGGCGATTATTTTTTGCAAGAACTGATTGTTTTGTGTTGCTTACCAAACCTTTAGGAATTGAAATTTTATAAACAATTACATAGTGAACGCCTATATATATTTTTATGAACACAAACGTATTTCGGTAAAGTATTTAATTTATACTATTATCATTACAATCGTTCCCGTACCTGAAATGCCGTCGCGCCAATCCGGGAACAAGCCGCGCAATCAGAGACGTCCACGCCGTGACGAACCACCGACGGCACCCGGAAACCGCTGCTCCCCAAGAACGTAGGACAATAACAAGCAGCAACTTAAATTTTTACTCTGGAATGTCCAGGGTCTTGTAAATAAACTATGTGATAATGACTTTTTGAACTTGATAAATGACTTTGATATTTTCTTGTTATGTGAAACATGGCATTCCAAAAATTATAATATTAATTTAGAAAACTTTGAAAACTTTTCTTGTCCAAGACCTAAATGCAATAAGAAAGCTAAACGCTTTAGTGGTGGGCTGTTAATTTATTATAAGAAAACATATTCGGGGCATATTGCACTTATTGATTTGAATGAAATAGGCTGTATTTGTATAAAGGTTAAGAAATCTTTCATTGGAACGGAAAATGATTTGTTTTTTCATTCATTGCTATATACCACCCGAAGATTCGAACGTTTACAAAACAATAAATTCTCCGCTTTTTGAGTTTGATTTTTTTGAATATACATCCGACTTAATAAGGAGATTTAAACAGGTCGGCGATGTCATAATAACCGGTGATTTAAATGCTCGGGTGGGCCAACGATCAGACCTTATTGAAAACATTGATTTCCAGCGCTATGTTAATCTACCGGTGGAGGATTTTGATATAAATAGTTTACCGCTACGCAGTTCTTATGATAATAATAGGAACGGATTTGGAAATAAGTTGTTGACCTTATGTACAGAATGTAGTGTGTGTATAGTTAACGGTAGAATTGAGCCCGGTCTTTTCACCTGTTATAATTTAAATATAAACAGATTTGGTGCGTGTGTTGTAGATTATGTTAGCTGATTACGAGATATGTTCGCTATTTAATAACATGAATGTCCATGACTTGTCTGAATTCTCGGACCATTGCCCTATTGAATTTAGTATGGCTTTTAATAATATTATTGGTCGCTATGAATGTACAAATGTTGAAACAATATTATGGAACGATAATAAACAAAATGATTTGAACGAGAAATTAGCTGCAAAAGCTGACTGTTTCGATAATCTTGTTCATTCTTTTTTGAATAATGAAACTGATTTAAATTTTTGTATTGATAGTATGTCTGATATAATTTATGACATATCCTATAGCATTCATGGTAAATCATTAAAGCCGAAGAAAAATACACCTCCTTTGAAGAAATCCAAATGGTTTAACAATGATTGTAAAGTAGCCAAAGCCAATTTTTATCGCTGTAAAAGATTATTTACCTTAGACAACAGTGATGTCAATCGTGTTTCATTTTTGCAGGCTAGAAATGAATTTTGTCTTACGCAACGAAAAGTTAAACATGCGTATTATAACAAAGAAAGACACTGATTATGCTCATTAAGTAAATCTGACTCTCGTAAGTTCTGGAAGTATATTAAGAAATATAGCCAAAAGAAATCTGATAAAAATAATATTGCTGTTAATGATTTTGTAAACCATTTTAAAAACATGTCGGCTAGGCCAAGTGATAATTGTTTGAGGAGGGCTCATAACCAAGACTCAGCCGACGGTGTAAATATAGAATGTCTAGATTGTCCGATTACTGTTGAAGAAGTTATTTAAAAAATCTATACTATGTCAAGACATAAGAGCAGTGATCTCACTGGAAATGTTGCCGATTTTTTTATTGACTGCAAAGGTCTTATTTCGCCGTATCTGGTACATATTTTTAACTATATTTTTAACACGGGAATTTATCCGGATTCATGGACGAAAGGTATTATTGTCCCAATCTATAAGAAAGGTGATACAAATAATCCCTCTAACTATAGAGGCATTACACTTGTTAACATTATGCCTAAAATATGTTCAATAACGTTGCGTAATCGTATTAATAGGTGGTGTGAAAATGAAAAAATATTGAATGATGCCCAATTTGGATTCAGAGATAATCGCAGTACTGTTCATTGCATTTGTATACTACACTCTGTCATTCAAAATGCATTAGCAAATAATATGAAACTTTACTGTGCATTCATATATTACGAAAAGGCATTTGACACGGTTATACATGATGCTCTGTGGATAAAATTAGTTCAGTCTGGTATAAGCTGTAAAATGCTAAATATGTTAAAATCAGTCTATCAGAATGTCAAATCTTGTGTGAAAGATAGTGAACATGCTTCCTTTTCAGATTTCTTTGATATCTCGCTAGGTGTAAAACAAGGGGAGCCTCTTTCTCCACTGCTGTTTATTCTTTTTATAAATGATATAAAGATAGTTTAGATCTAGCTAACCTTACTCGTCATGATATAGATAGACTATCCTTGTATATGATATTGTTTGCTGACGATGTTGCGCTATTTACAACAGATCCCATCAGCTTACAATCGCAGTTGAACTGCATAAATAATTATTCACGAAAATGGGGTCTACAAATAAATGTTAACAAGACTAACGTCTGTGTTTTTCAAAAAAGAAAAACTATAAATAACTTTGTATTGTGTTTGAATAATGAAAACATAGAAACTGTTGACAAGGTTACATACCTGGGTATTACATTTAGCTATAATGGTACATTCAATGATGCTGTTAAAACACTGAACGAACAAGCCTTAAAGGCATATAATCACCTTATATCTATATTTAGTAGAGTAAAGCTTAATGTTAAAACAAAACTGTTATTATTGGACTCTTTAGTTGTACCTATAATTACGTATGGTTGTGAAGTTTGGGGAATTTATAAGAACACGGAGGTTGACCAAATACATCACACATTTTGTAAATATATATTAGGTGTGCGTCAACATACCTCAAATGCAGCTGTCTTAGGCGAACTAGGTCGTTTCCATTATCTCTAAAGAGAGAGCTCTTAAATTCTGGAACAAACTTATGAATTCTCCAAACTCGTTGATAAGATCGATATATGATAAAAATGTTAGAGATAATACGTGTGTTAATACTAATGCAAAATTATGCTGGGCAAAAGCTACAAGAGATCTTATTGACAGTCTAGGCTTTAGGTATATATGGCATGAAACTGATAACTTAACATATTATTATCCTATGCTCAAACAAAGACTTCGAGATCAATATGTTCAGACATGGTTCGATACTGTTAACTCGCAAAAGTAAACTAAATTATGTAAAATTTAAAAAAGATTATAAATTTGAGAAATATATTGAAAGTATTGATAACGATTGCCATCGAAAAGCTCTGACAAGATTTAGACTAAGTGCACATTCATTAGAAATAGAAACCGGAAGATATAGTAACATTGCCAGAGAAAACAGAAAATGTAAATTGTGTAATACTAACATGGTTGAATCAGAATATCACTTTCTATGTATTTGTCCGCTATATCGAGATTTAAGAAATAAACATAACCTTAATCAATCATTTTGTACTGTCAACAAATTCACATCTATGATGTCAAGCACTAATACTAAACTATTAAGAAATATCTCTAAATTTATCTATAATGTTATGTTAAAACGAATTGATAATCTTGCAAGCTAGTTAATTGTTGCTTCTTGATAACAATGTTGATATTAACCGTTTATATATGTTTGTATTTAAATTGTCGTGTTTATGTTATAAAATCAACACGATCATATTTGCTCAGGATCTCATATGTGTGGCCATCTTTGTGGATATATGTATTGTATTTGGCCAAAGGCATATTTTGCTGCTTCTGCCAATAAACTGAAACTGAAACTGTTCAAAGATGGCCACACTTTCTACAATAATTATGTGTAGAAGTTCTCAACTTGACGTAGATTAACAATGCATATCAGTCAGCTTTGAATACAATTACTAAATCAATTTCAGTAAACTCAGCCATTGAAGCTAAATACGTCAGAAGGCTGCATTGAGCATTTGCAATAAAAAACGCATTTTCTAGACTTGAAGTGGAAACGGAAAGCCTTCTTGACTACACTTATGCTATACTTATGCAAAAGATAACCATATACTATAAGCTGACGTCCATTGAACTTTGGGTCCCCATATCATGTAGATCACTTTCACGTTAATGCCTTGAACTGTTTTTCGATAACATTTAATATTGTGATATCTGTTTGTTAAAATCATAATATTTTCTTGAAAGTTTGGCGAGCTATATTGCCAAACCATTTTAACAATTCATGAAAATATACATTAAATTAAAGTAAAACTATTTCGCGAACACAAAATCAAATTTTCTTATGCCGCATTGGGCGCTATTGTTTTATTGTTTGCTTGATATTATTAGCTTTTTGCACGAAACGTCCAAAACGTTTCGCAAAAGGTTTTGAAGTTTTTGTGAAAATGTGTAAGAATGTAATGAAAATTAACAGGTTAACTTATGCAGAAATATGCCACCATATATTAAACCAATCATATTGGTTCTGATGGTGGTGAGTTAAGCATTGAAATCAATTTTGCTTACGTTCATGCGATTATGAACGCAATAGTCAAACTGCCAAATCTAAGATGTATTTGTTTCTTATTGTACATCTAAAACAATACATCATTGTAAATGATGATATAAATGCATAATAAATTAAGGACGATCTACATGCAGAACAAATAAATATATCAATGTTAAATCTAATCCATTTAAAAGCTACGTCCTCCCATGTTACATCATACACATTTTCTGTGGTCGCTTCTAAGAAAAGTAATGTTTATTTAAAATACCATACCCTGGACACATAACATGCTTGCGACATGACTATTTTTATAATTACACTTGTAGACCATGATAGAATCCTATCCACCAAAAGGGAAATGAGTGGTCAACATCATATTTGTATAACTTAAACTAAAACGTAATGTTAAGGTATATTAATAATTAAAAAAAGAAAATCATCAAAAGTTAATAATAAATGCAGGAATGATTAACATTTAACGGTAAAGACATGTTAGTTCATGTAAAAATGGGTTACATGTCAAAATATAATTTGCATAAAAATATGACACCCATATATTACTACGCCGGTGATGAGGCATTGCGTTCATATGATTATGAATGCATACCCCTTCGCTATAAACATGTGTAAGCCATGTAGATATTTTAATTTAATTGTTGTTTAATTATATGAATATGTTACGTGTGCATACATACATACGTCGTCATAACAATTTTGCATACGTTATAGCAAGCGTAATTGCATTGCTCTTTAGCAAAGTAAGTTGGAACGAAATTGAGAACAATTTTTAAATGTCCATGTACAGTGATGCAACTGTAAAGCATGCTAACAGTTTTAAAGAAACACATCTTTATTATAATTAAACCACACGTGAATCTATACAATTTGAAAATGGTCTCTTATACAATCGACAACAATATTATCCTGGGTACGCTTATTATTGTGGTTGATAGATGTTCTGAAATGAAGGTACGGATGTTTACATTACGGCAGCAGTAAAACGTATCCAGACGTCTGCAAAGTTAACATCTGTCACAACAGAAATAACTTACATTAAAGATGGTAATAAAAACAGCAAGCTTATTGCAGTAATAACTTCCATGAATAATTCCCCTATACTTTCATATCAGACAATCGCAATTTACTGAGCATTCTTACAACCATTAACGTAGATGCAAAAAGAAAGAAACGATGCCTTGATAAACATTGCGGACAAATTATTCAATACATTTGTACTCGATATAAAATATTTCAGAACCGTTTGCAATTTATTTATTTTTGATGCATTTTTGTCACACGAATCATTGACTGAAATAAATGTAATACAATTTAACATTAAATATATAACTTTGTGGAAAATAATGTTTTTACAGATGTTAACATTATTTTCCACAAAGTTATATATTTAATCCCTGAGTACGGTAATACAGATTTGCATACATTAATATTGAAAAAGACGTTGTGACCTGTGTTTTGCTGGAAATATACAGAATGTCTTTATCGGCATAATTCCGATAAATAATATTTTCGGCCAGATCATTTCTTAATACTCATAAATCTATCCAAAACTACATGCGAACGGAATAACGGAATAATTCTGATAAAAATCATAATTTTAGTATTTCTTATATTTCTTGACATTTCTTATATCGTTTAGAATTACAAAATTACATTTAACTCCTCATATAACCAGTGTTAGACATGAAGACTATGTAGATATGCACCTCCTGATTCAATTCATCGAAGAAAAAAGCAAGGCTATATCCATGAAAAATAACGTCAAAATGGCGTCTGATTGAATTATGTATTTAGATAACAAATACAAGTATTTTCGATTTCTGACTTACAATACCATACGTGATGTGAATGAATTCGCCTAATGAAGCACTACACATTATCACTATGACCAAAGTACACATAGTCTGACCCAAGAAATAGAAAAAAGTTCATCATTATCGTCTACTCGAGAGATGCATATATGCGCAAATTGACGTATTTGTGTCACCATCATTAAAAGGCATTGCGGTTGATTTTCGAGACTATGTTTCTTATAAACAGTAAAACGCCGCACATGCTTTATCGTGGTGATTGTGTATTTATCTCGTTATATGTAAAATTGAGTTCATTACATTTGAATTTTTATATACTGTTGTAGCAAAAAATGTAATTGATACAAATAGTTAGTTTTACTTATAAGACTAGTATGCCAGTAAACTATATAAGTCAACTAACTGTTTACATTTCCCATAAGTGGTTCTAAAGACGAATTTCAATAAAATAGTTTAGCGTAACGCTTACTTTGCACGGACTACGTATGTACATACTTACATTCACAATAGGTTAATTAATACAGAACGAAGCTTTCTGAATTCCTTTATCCAACCATCGCTTTGATATGTTTTACGAATATATTACTTAATATTAAAGAATGAGTGCCTTTTTCTAATATTGAACACTACAAAAATGCATGATTAAACGTATTGGTGTTCAAAATGTTTTGTACAGTTTAGTGCTTATTAAATAGTGTTTGTTTAAATAAAGTACGTCATTGTTAAAGAGACTTCTTCACAGATTGTTCGTATTTTTGAAAAATGTCATTAAATAACTTTACAGCAAAACAACAACATATAGAATACTCTAAAGCAAATATTACATAAAGAAAGAAATTTAAATTTATAAATTTAAATTCGCCGGGACTCGAACACTTATGCGCTAACCACTCGGCCATTCGAACTTATACAATTGGTAGTATATTTATAACGCTCTGTAAATGATATATCGATTGATGATTATCCATAAACAAAACGATATTTCCAATATATGTCTTCGTCATTAGTGTTGTTTCGCTTGTTTTTTAATAATGTATAATCTCTTTTTGGATCTATGACACACTTTTTTTAAATTATCAATTTGCCAATCTGTGAACAGGTCCCTTTAAAACAATCAACAAATTGTAATTTTTCAGATTGTATTCTAATTATACCTCTTTTTCGTACAACATCTTAACACCTATTAAGTTATTGTTGAAGGATAAATTTCCATTCATCGATAATCACAAACACATCACAAGCTTTGCTTAATTCTCTTTTGTATTAAATCGGTTAACCATTAAACACGCGAAATTCAAGTACAATATTTGAAAACATTTATTAGATTGATTTGCACATGATTTGTGGAAACGTCTTAACATACTAAGATCTGTTAATAAAGTCATATTGGTACTGTTATTCGATAAAAGTTCGACGATTCCACTATAGATAAACACCACTATAGATAAACACCACTATAGATAAACATTAAACAGTGTACGGCATTAATAATATGCAACTATTATGAGGCATATCACACCAATGCTTTGCTAAATCGATATTTCAAGACAATATCATAAATCTGAGTTTATACACTCATGCAGTCGTAAAATTAAATAAGAACGATTAACATAAAGAAGCAGAACATTGATTTCATATCTTTATTATTAGTGTAAGTCTCATTCAAATGAACATAAATACATTTTAATTGGAAAGAATCGTGACTGGTGGGGTGTATCTTCAATCAACCACTAATTAACTACAACAAAAAGGTTCTGCGTATTCCACTCTGCGCACGTAAAGACGGGTGAATAATACACCTTACAATTACATGTTTAAACAATAAGTGTTAAAAAGAAGTTGTTCGAAATAAGGTTGTTGTTTAAGACGTATACACTTATTTGTCGATATAATGACCTTCTAATATATATCTCAGTTGTATGTGTGTACAGTCACTTAGGCACACATTTAGTAGTTAGTAATTCTAAAATGGATTGCATTTACCTCAAGAACCGTTTCATATATATTTCTCTTATTAAAGCAAGTGAATTGTTTCCATATACATTTCTTAATTGCCGCCAATCTAGTGAATCACAATATTGGTTTAACAATGTCCCTAATATAACACTGTCCGTCTGTCCTTTTTTTCTCCAAAGGCTTTTTTATGTGGTAAATGTTGAAATTATTCATTGTAAAAGCAATGGCATTTTAATGCCAAATTGGAATTGATTAGTCCGATTTGTATTTTAACTATTAAGGTATTTTAAATCCGAGTTTCGTTTTGAGAAACAAAATGACAAAACACAAATTAGAATCCAGACAATTTCTGGCTGAAAAAAATGTACGTTTGTGTACAGTAGTAAACGGGAATAAGATTACGACTGCTTTTCCAAAGAAGCAAAGAAAACTTGAAATAGTATAAATTGATTCAACATTGAACACAGCAATCACAAACATGGTAATAAAACGATGTCTCAATTTAAAAAACAGCTACCGGTCCATCCTCCCACAGTGTTTATCACATCACAGACAATCATCGTTTACAACATTATTTTAACTATTAATGCAAATGGAATTTAAGAAACATTTTATTGATTAACGCTGCAGACGATATTATTGCAAAAATAAGTAATGAAATAAGCAAATACATGGTCTATTTTGATGACTCTGAAAAAATAAACATAGAGAAATAATGCATGCAGCAATCTGAGAAACAAATTTTGGATGGAGTTTATTAAAGCACATTTATTCCAGAGTACATTGTCTATCGCATTTGATAATTTTGCATTTCTGATAAGAAGCTTAATTCCTTCATATTTACTTAAAAGTTTTTTTCTATGAATTTATGGATGCTCTTACATGTAACGACCGTACTACAATTATAAATAGTGTTATTGTATATAGTATTATTAAATATCAAATATATTTGACAGTTTGCATTTAATTTTAACTTTTCCTATATTGCTTTTATATAACTGAAGATGTGTTGATGTCATGAAAACATGATAACATGAATGTGAATGCACTTCCTGCTTTCCATCTGCTATCAAATGCCTTTTGATGTTTTATCAACATATTTTAGGCACCAGACCTGACCACTTGCATTAAAAAAACGTCTATACTGTGGTGACCGTCAGTTATTGGTGTAACTTAAGTTGACATTATTCTACAATTAATTTGAAAGAATATATTTACATCTTATGCTAAGGAATGTGTTCTCTCTAGTAGCTCTATTGTTTTCAATGAAGGCTTAGGTATCTGTAAATGATCATCTGTAGCCTTTTGCTATAAATAGGTGGCTAATGTGTACTTCACTAACATGATTTTGGTTTAATTGGTGCTACTTTCATACCATGTTTGACATTTTGTCTTAGACCTAATTTCCGAGGATATTCCGGAATTAACTAATTTCCATACATTGGCAGCTGGAACGTGGGATGATCAATTCAACCTTCCCCAACACATTTATCATATATAAGCGACAATTCAAATAAAGTCACGATTCAAAGCTCCGACAGATGCAATCAACAAATCTTCGTGTATTCAGTTATTGCTTTATCAATTTTAATCAAGTAATAGTTCTTCGCAGTACATACCCCCTAGTCAGATATAACTATAGCGGCGTCAAACAACGATATATTACAAATCAGATTTTTCCAAGGGGGATTGAGGTGTCGTAACTAGAGAGTACACTGATTTAGCTGTCCTGATAATCATTCGTACAGATTATTTGCTTTTTTTCTGAAGACAACATTGCAAATATTGCTACATTGTTCAAAACAATTACATTTGTTGAACATATTTGAGGGCCTATATGTACATGTAATATACAACTAGTATAAATTTTGCTATCAAGTTGTCAAGTATATTGCTGTTTTTGTTGTTTCTTGAGGTTTTATAGATTGGATTAATAGTCCTGTGCGCTGCTAATAAGAGTTATCCCCGTAAATGCAGCGAAAGTTTCACATGTTTAATATAAAGTCCTGTTACCAATTCATAACGGTATCATTTCAGATAACCAAACACACGCAAATTCGATTGTAAAATGTAAGGCATACCACATGATTTGTTAGCAGAGCTTCATGTAAATACATTTTTGTTGACAATATAACATGCTATTTACGAGTTCTTAAGTTCTATTCTACTACATCAATTTGAAACTTAAGCTTCATCAGAAATGCGACCAATGTTGATTAATGTGTTGTTTTTATACCGACTACTTTTCCTTTCCTAGATAGGTATCTGTCTAACATATTTGATAGTGTCCACTGTATTTGTCGAAAACATAAATATGAATAATACATATAAACATTACGCTTCTATTACATATTCATAGGTCCTGCATTGTCATTTATTTTACGTTCAAGTGATGCAAATGTATGTCCAAATTAAAGCATTATATTTTGGTAAAGACCGTCGGAAATCTAACATATCTATCAGATACAATGATGTAGATATGTTCAAATAATGATAAAATGATATTACATTATTATTCTTGCCAGCATTATAACATATCAACGACAATTACATCGCAATATAGGATACACTCATTCCAACTGCACGTGTTTACTTCTTGTTTTCGTGCCGAAATAAAGAGTATTGGAACAAATTCTGCGAAACAAAACATAAAATTTCGCATAATTAGCTTTAAAGGACTCTTTAAATAGTGTCTTTTATCAGACAACATAATCTAGCTCCATTCTTGCCAACATAAATGGAGTCTCTAGAAGATAGCACCCAATGTTGCATACGCTTAAATTCCAATGTACCCAATTTTTATGCTGACACTCCTAGGTAATCTTCATTCATACTTACAACTCCTTCCTCGTTCCAAACATTCAAATAGGCTGGCTAGACCCGGTATAGGTCATTCTGAATAAGGCGTAATATTATTGTTTTGGAATATCATTTTTCAGACAGTAGTTGTACAATGAAAACTTTAAACTATGTACATGACTCTTGTCGAAAACTTGTTTTGCAATAGCGTAAATATGTATTAATGAAACCCGTTATTTCTGAGCAGAATTGGCAAGTTGCTACTTTGCAATAAAGAATTTAGTTGACCAATAATGGGTTTATATTTCAGTGGCAAATAATAGCATATGGTTGCATAATCCAATGAATTTACTTCAAATCATTGGAAAAACAACCTTAGACAAACAGAAAGGCGGAGCGATTTATGTTTTTGCAACTTATCAATAAGAGAATATACTTGGTTGGTGCATCTTCAATGTTTGTTGATGCTCGCGCATAAATATGGCTATAATGTTGCACATGCAACAATAAACTTTTATCAACATGAAAAATTTGTATATAACGAATATTTTTTCTGCATGGCTTCGAATACACTCGCCTAACTGTCGATGTCATCGTCATGCGGGAACGAAATGTTTATAAACTGATCCCTGCAATCATAATGTTCCATTACACCTGAATAAAACACATGTGAAAAGGGGAAATGCAGTAGATATAAAGGACTCAAAAAATCGTTGCCTCAGAACTGAAACATATATAATTATTAATAGGTACGCACATTTCCCAAGACAACCACGATAGAAAAAAGATTATATTAGTGCATCGCCTATGCAGATAACAAACTTCGTATTGGATATTGTTGGAAAAATATGCAGTAGGTGTTCAGCTTCTACAAACATTAAGGCTAAAATAAACATATACAACAAAGCTATGTAATCATGCTTTTTACACCCAACATTACGGCTTCTTCCTGAAATTGCATGACGATCATATATTAATTGAATTATACGATGCTATATCTTTAAAGCTTTTTTATGAAAAGACGAGATATAGTTGATATATGTTTTTTGGTTTCATTTCATCGTGCCTCAGAAAGTTGCAATTCTGCTACTCTGGTTTGCATCTAGCCATTGAGTAATTAAATGGTAATTAAATTGAATAATATTCTATTTCACTGTTGTTTAATTTGAATTGCGATGCTATAAGGTTAATTTTTATTTACACTTACATGTTTTGTGAATAATTTTGGGCCAAGTGTGAGGTTCGTGAGCACATAAACCGGTTTAAACAACCAATACTTTGCATTGACCGTTCCAAGGCGGTGACCCCAGTTTTATTCATGTGTGTTTTGTGTTTGTTATGTGTTTTTTGATGGCCTGTGTATTGTTTTTGGCAATTGGTCACTTGCCATTAATAAAGGACCTCGCCTGCTAACAAGAGTTATCCCCTGCTGCCGCTACTGGAGTTTCGCTTTGTTTATATTTTAGCAACTGGCACACTGGGTATTACGTACATTAATCATATGTATTTAGTTAAATGGGGAGTCGTATACCAGAATAAATTTCTTGAGCAACATCCGTATAATTTCATGACAAACAATTGACCATCTTCCAACCTGTGTTGTACGAGGGAGGTGCAATATCAGAACTTTACGTATCGATGAGAATTATGCATGTGTGTCCTTGTTACCGGAACCACTGACTCAAAGAACTGTAATATACTAGTAAATATAGAGTTTGCATGTATCAATGTTTTTGACCAAATGTATTTCGCGTATACAATACATGATGCTTTATATAACTTTTTAAAATGGTATTTTTATCAAGAGACATCCATGTTGATAAATACGTACGAGGTAATATATTTAAGTACTTAAGTACACATATTTATTTTAGATGTGATATAGGAAGCAATACAGAACTTTCACAGTTAACATCCCCCAAAACTGACTTAACATCCCCCAAAACTGACTTGAATCGTCCTACTATGGAATGTTTTTAAAAATTCTATTAATGAAGCATACGTCAATTCAAAACATTCAAACTAAAAAATGTTGTTGTTCTAGCAAACGGTATTTATTAAATATTTAGATTAGTTAGAATATGCAGATTCAGTTATTTCAAGCTTTAAATTATATCCGTCATCGATTTAACGTAACAGTTACTACGCCTGTACCATAATGTAGTTCCTCAGATGTATCGTGCGTGGCAACATAAGTATCGTGTTTTTTTTTGTATTTTGTTTTATTTTGTTGTAGTTGTTGTTTGTTTTGTTTTTCTCAGAAAAGCGTATCCACTGCGAAGTAAGCAACTGTCACAATAGAAATAAAATACAATAGCATACGATCAGCATTGTACCAGCTATTTACTAACCAATCTTGCAACCATGTGTTTAGGCGGAATATAAGACACAATTCCTTGATGAGCACTGCACACATATGTTCTTCACAAACTATTCAATTAATGTGAACTCAACAGAACATCTTTTAGAACCGTGCCCAATTTAAAAACAATGCTGCAATGTTTTGTTAACGGAACAATGGAACCATGGACTGAAAGAACTGCGACACAGAATTGAGACACAGAAAAAATCAGAAAAAAACATTTTTTTCCATCAAGTTATATATTAAATAGTAAATAATAAACGGTTTGTACATTTTTTGCATGAACGACGATGTGGCCTGTATAATGCTGGAAATAAAAGTGAGAATACCTTATTAGGCATCATTACGATCATTAAATATACAGACATATAATGTCTGAGTACTTTTATAAATATACATTCGAAAGGAATAACGCAATAATCCTAATTAATATGATAAAAGGATTAACGCAATAATCTTGATAAAAATCATAATTTTGGTATTTCTGATTTATCTTGTTATTTCTTATATCTGTTTGAATTTGGAAATTACATTTATCTCCTCATATAACCGGTGTCTGACTTGAAAGGACATATGATGATATACACTTCTTAATTGAAATCATCGTAAAAAAAACAAGTATATATCCATGAAAAATAACGTTATTCCGACGTCTGACTTAAACCACCATACATGACGTGAACGAACTCGCCTTATGAAGTGCAACACAATATCAGCATGATTGAATAGTAACACTGCAGTAAACTATAGTGTGGTGCCTCAGATTTATCGCCCGTGGAAACATAGGTATCTTGTTTTCTTTTCAGAAAAGCGTCTACGTTTATGTGCAATTATGTGAATAGTTTGTTAGTTCTTACGTTACGTTTTGTTCTCGAGTACCTCACTACACCATTACATTGTTTCTTATTTCAATTCTTTTCACACTTATTACTCTACAAAGAAGGGGAAATGTTTATTAACATCGAAACCAACAAAATAACACATGAGAACATCATTATTTGTTGTTTTGTTGCATAATTAGTTTCTTTGTGTTAGTACGTGTATTGTATTATCACACCTTGAGGATCCGCGATTGATTACCTATGCAGTTACTGGTAATATAATCTATTCGTTTGCTTTCGATAGACGGAAAATGTAATATTTTTACGGCATTAATTAGCGTTTGATGTTCACATTTCAACTATACACTGCCTCATTAATAGCATGCAGCGAAGACGTCAGTGAAACTCAAGCTAAATGAGATCATTGCTGATATAGATAAATTTCGTTCTAGAACTTGTCACCGACCTTTATGATAGACGAACAATTTCTTCCAAAATGTCGGCATGTACCCGTACCCACAAAATGAACAAGTAATCTATATAGTGTTTACTTAAATGAAGTATATAATTGATTCCACCACGGCACGCGGCTAGTGGTGCATAGATAAACAACGAAAATAACTGTGGGTTATTCTGCAACAAATAATGGGCGGAGCCTAATTTTTTGAAAATAGTTCCGGAATTTCGAAGAAATTGTTCCATAAAATGCACGTGCTTAAACGCGCGATAGCAAATTGTGACAAACAAATCATTTTCTGCAGTAAGTAGCACCATAAAACCACACATGTACTACATATTCTATACTTTACAAAAATGTTTACGTTTTGCTAATATACTTTTAATTTGCGCTTTTTAGCATCATATTTTCACTGTATTATATCGATAACTATGACGTCATTCGCTCAATGTTTATCAATAAAGCTGACGTCATTTTGAATTGTTATGATTTAATGACGTCGTTTCGATGCTTATTATGAAACCATTAATTCCTACGCATCGGAACTCCAAACAGTTGGTTATTACTGCAATAACCAACAATTACCCGTCATTTATTTCTTAAATATAAAATGATCAAATTAATATTCTTCAAATTTCCTAATAATTACATTATGCTAGTAGTGTTATCTGATCATTTCGCAAAGTTTAGACAACAATTCCAAAAATTCATTTCGGAATTAACTTTTGAATTATTAAATATATGTATTTATTTTGATTTGAAATGTATTATTAATTTACTATCATAACCGGTCCATGCTTAATAATTATAGATTAATACATGGCTATGGTGCGCCTTTATGTCGTATCGGCGCACCTTCGGCAAATAAAGTCATTTTATAAAATGCAAAACGTCACTCCGGTTTATTTAAATAACATTAATTTGTACCATAAAAAAATTTAAAATACAAAAAGCAAAATGTAGAATGTGATTTGTTTGGATTTAAAATGTTATATGGGATTACATTAATATCTATGTATAATACAGTATTGATTAACTTTATAATATTAAACGAGAATCTGGTCAGTTTGTTCGCTTGACTCAGTGCAAACTTCGCCAATGAATTTCAAAACTCGGCCAATATGGGACAAACACGGCCACAATGGGGAAAAGCGACCAATACGAGATTCGCCCAATCAGGATTTATGATAGTTCGGTCTTACATGAGATGAGCTTTTTGACGACATTTTGAAAACGCTAAGCATATTTTGCACTTGGTATCTGAGACGCGGTCGGGATAACAGTGCATGTCGATTGGTGGTGTTAAACGTTTTGCGACATTCACGATTAGCAGGAATTAGTATGTTCCGGAAATTGAGTTAGAAGACGTCAAAGTTTTGAGATCATTTTCAATAATTTTGATACTTGTACTATTAAAACTTAAAGATGTTGCATAATATTATAAAGTTAATTAATAAAATTGTCATTAATTAGTTGAATTTATATTGGCCTTGTTATTGGGCTTCGGACAGCCGGCTGTCTTCAGCCCAATAACACAGCCAATATGAATTCAGCTAATTTATATTGTTAAATTATTCTTAACCGTTGGAAAAGTTCTTTACCACGTCGTTGCTTAAATAAAATCACACTTTTCATTTGTTCAAAAAGTTCAAAAAGGAAACGCTGGTGTTCTATATACGTTTCTCTAGAATTTCATCATAACTGTCGTAAAGCGCGATTCAAGAGCCACTAATCAAAACAATAAAAATTGCTGATGTCAGATAAACGTCGTAAAACGTGTCTGTAGACGTGGCACAATAACGCAAAACGTTATGTCAAAGTGTTCTAGTGTTGTATGTTTCTTCACGATACTGTCTGGACAGTCAATCTGAAGAAAACGTGGATGCCACATCGAAATACCAGTGTTACATATAACTGAAGAAATGAATAAATATAATATTCTTCAAGTATTGTCTGTGCGTTCGATTATTCGAATATGTTCCTTGTATAAGGCCACGCACACATATATAAAAACCGTGGGTATATTGTTTGTTACCAATAATCGTTTTTTTTCTCTGGAGTATCCCTGATATGAGTATGTTAACAACGCGTTTTTGTTTTCAAAGGGAAATATGTTGCAAATGTTACACCCACCAATATTATTGTAAACAAACACATTAACACAACGGCAATGATTCGACATAGGAATATGTGAGAATCAAGTAATTAAATACTCCATACTAACCTAAAATAGTATTTTAATAAGGCCGACTCTACCTTGCCAGAATATTTAAGATTATTTGTTAAATGCTTTTCTGCCATTGTATGACTAATTGTATGTACCAATGGTAGTATGTTGTTACAAGTAATGTATCCAAAACAGATTCAACGTCAAGGTATGACGGTACGGTGATATCATTTGTCTGCGTATATTTTAGAAAGATCATTGTTACTAGGGTAATTGTATAAATTGTTATTAGCTGCAACCTCTTATCAACAACAAAATATGGCCACACACATAAAGCAAAATCTAACGAAATGTAACATTATATAGCATTTCAATTGCAACCTCGATTATATTTTGCAAGAAGTGATTGTTTTGTGTTTGCTTACCAAAACTTTAGGAATTGTAATTGCATAAACAATTACATAGTGAACGCTTATATATTTTTTATGAACACAAACACATTTCGGTAAAGTATTTAATTTATACGATTATCATTACAATCGTTCTAAGATGGCCACACTTTCTCCAATAAATATGTGTAGAAGTTCTCAACTTGAGGTAGATTAACCATGCATAGCATTCAGCTCTGAATACAATTACTTAATCAATTTCAGTAAACTCAACCATTGAAGCTAAATACGTCAGAAGGCTGGATTGAGCATTTGCAATAAAAAACGCATTTTTTAGACTTAAAGCGCAAATTATGAACGCAATGGTAAAACTGGCAAACCTAAAAAGGTATTTTTTTCTTATTGTACATCTAAAACATTTCATCATTGTAAATTGTGATATCAATGCATAATAAATTAGAGCAAATCGATATATCAATGTTAATTCAAATCAATTTAAAAGCTACTGTCACCTATGTTACGTCATGAAACTTTTCTGTGGTCGCTTCTAAGAAAAGTAATGTTTACTTAAAATACCATAACCTATACAAATTACATCCTAGCGACACGAGTATTTTTATAATAACGCTTGTAAACCTTGCATGACAGAATCCTATCCACCAAAAGTTAAATGAATGGTCAAAATGATTTTTGCATAAGTAAAACTAGAACGAAATATATATATATATATATATATATATATATATATATATATATATATATATATATATATATATATATATATGCAGGAAATATTAACATTCAACAGTAATGACATGTTAGTTCATGTAAATATGGATAACATGTCGATATATAATTTGCCTAAAAATAGGATACACAAATATTACTACGCCCGTGATGAGGCATTGCGTTCATACGGTTATGAATGCATTGCCCTTCACTATTAAAATAGTTATGCAATGTAAATATTTTAATTTAAGTGATGTTTAATTATATACATACATACGTCTTCATAACAATTTTGCATACATTATAGAAAAGGACATTGCATTGCGCTTTAGCAAAGTAAGTTTGGATACATTGATGAGGCTTAATTATTATTAAACCACACGTGAATGTATACAATTTGAAATTGGTCTCTTGTACAATCGATAACAATATTATCCCGGGTACGCTTATTATTGTGGATGATAGATGTCCTGAAATTTAGGTACGGATGTTTACATTACGGCAGCAGTAAAACGTATCCAGACGTCTGCAAAATTAACATCTGTCACAACAGAAATAACTTACATTAAAGATGGTAATAAAAACAGCGAGCTTATTGCAGTAATAACTTCCATGAATAACTCCCCTATACTTTCATATCAGACAATCGCAATTTACTGAGCATTCTTACAACCATTAACGTAGATGCAAAATAAGAAACAATTCCTTGATAAACAGTGTGGAAAAACTATTCAAAACATGTGTACTCGATATAACATATTTCAGAACCGTTTAAAAAAAAATTATGTTTATGCATTTTTGTTACACGAATCATTGACTCAAATAAATGTAATACAATTAAACATAACATCTGCAAAAAACATCATTTTTTACAAAGTTATATATTTAATCACTGAATACGGTAACAAAGCGTTAATATTGAACAATACGTTGTGACCTGTGTTTTGCTGGAAATATACAGAATGTCTTTATCGGCATAATTACGATAAATAATATACGGCCAGATAATTTCTTAATACTCGTAAATCAATCCTAACCTACATGCGAAAGGAATAACGAAATAATTCTGATAAAAATCTTAATATTAGTATTTCTGATCTTTCTTGACATTTCCTATGTCTTTTAGAATTACAAAATTACATTGAGCTCCTCATATAACCAGTGTTAGATGTGAACCTACGTAGATATGCACTTCCTGTTTCAATTCATCGAAGAAAAAAGCAAGGCTACATCCATGAAAAATAACTTGAAAATGGCGTCTGATTGAATATGTATTCAGATAACAAATAAAAGTATTTCCGACTTCTGACTTACAATGCCATACGTGATGTGAATGAATTCGCTTAATGAAGTGCAATTTATCAGTATGACCAAAGTACACATAGTCTGACCCAAGAAATAGAAAAAAAGTTCATCTTTATCGTCTACTCGAGAGATGCATATATACGCAAATTGACGTATTTGTGTCACCATCATTAAAAGGCATTATGGTTGATTTTCGAGACAATGTTTCTTAAAAACAGTAAAACGCTACACATACTGTATCGTGTTAGTTGTACATTTATCTAGTTATATGTAAAATTGAGTTCATTACATTTTATAATTTTTATATACTGTTGTAGCAAATGTAACTGATACAATTAGTGAGTTTTACTTATTAGACTAGTATGCCAGTCAGCTATATAATTCAACTAACTGTTTACATTTCCCATAAGTAGTTCTAAAGACGAATTTTAATAAAATTGTTCAGCATAACGCTTACTTTGCACGGACTACGTGTGTACATTCACAATCGGTCAATTAATAAAGAACGAAGCTTTCTGAATTCCTTCATCTAACGATCGCTTTGATATGTTTTACGAATATATTACTTAATATTAAAGAATGAGTGCTTTTTTATGAACACTACAAAAAAGCATGATTAAACGTACTGGTGTTCAATAACATAAATACCACATGATGAGCGAAAACATGTTACGTACAGTTAAGTGCTAATTCACAAATTGTTCGTATTTTGGAAAATGTCATAAAATGACTTTACAGCAAAACTACAGCATCTAGAATAATCTAAAACTAATATTACATAAAGAACGAAATTTGAATTTAACAATTTAAATTCGCCAGGACTCGAACTCTTATGCGCTAACCACTCGGTCATTCGAACTTATACATTTGGTAGTGTATTTGTAACGCTATGTCAATGATATACTTGTTTTCCTAACGACCGATGAAAAGTGTTGCAAACGCTTTATTATTTTATCCATTTCGATTGATGATTATCCATAAACAAAACTATATTTCCAATATATGACTTAGTCATTAGTATTATTTCGCTTGTTTGTAAATAATGTATAATCTATTTTTGGAATCTATGCCACAATTTTTGAAAATTGTCAATTAACCAATTTCGGAACAGGTCCCTTTAAAACAATCAACAAATTGTAATTTTTCCGAATGTATTCTAATTATACCTTTTTCCCAACAACATCTTAACACCTATATCTTAATACCTATCGAGTTATTGTTAGATACAAATGTCACTCTATTGTTAAAATCACTCTGTTGATTGTGTCATGTTTCATTCTTTCCACGAATAACTGTACTTCTATTGGTAATATTGACTGTCATCAAATAAACCATTCATTTTAAGGGCCGTCTATGAAACATGTTGAACAGTATTAGAAGTTCACAATATATAATACATTCAGCAATTTACGAACTAAAAATCACTTGGTAAGTTTTTGTCCACCAATAAGTAAATTTGCATGGAAAAAAACACGCCAATGTGTTTATAATTTACGTATTTTTTCTCTATTTGCTGAACCAATCTTTTTGTTCAATTTTGGATACAAGTATAGATTTATGAGACGTCCCTCAAGCTTAAAACACTTCACTGACCACAATAACGGGATTTCTCCATGCAAAAATCATGCATGGGAGTAACATTCCTTTGACGGGAATCTAGGACACCCATTGTCTTTAAAGGATTAATTTCCATTCATCGATAATCACAAACACATCACAAGCTTTGCTTTATTCTCGTTTGTTTTAATCGGTCAACCGTTAAACACGTGAAATTCGAGTACAATGTTTGGATACATTTACTAGATTGATTTGCATATGATTTGTGGAATCATATTGGTACTGTTATTCGATAATAATTCGACAATTCCACTATAGTTAACATTTAACAGTGTACGGCATTATTAATATGTTACATTAGCACACCAATGCTTTGCTAAATCGATATTTGAAGTCTATATCATAAATCTGAGTTCATACAGTATTGGAGTCATAAAATTAAATAAGAAAGATTAACATAAAGTAGCAGAACATTGATTTCATATCGTTATTATCAGTCTAAGTCTTTTACAAATGATCATAAATCCATTTTAATTGGAACGAATCGTGACTGGTGGGTGTGTATCTTTAATCAACCACTAATTAACTACAACAAAAACGTTCTGCGTATTCCACTCTTCGCACGTAAAGACAAATGAATTATACATCTTACAATTACATGTTTAAACAATAAGTGTTAAAAAGTTGTTCGAAATACGGTTGTTGTTTACGACGTATACAATTATTCGTCGATATACTGACTTTCTCATACATATCTCAGTTGTATGTGTGTACAGTCACTTAGGCACACATTTAATCATTCAAAGAAGTTAGTAATTCTTAAATTGTTTGCATTTACCTCAAGAACCGTTTCATATATATTTCTCTTATTAAAGCAAGTGAATTGTTTCCATATACATTTCTTAATTGCCGCCAATCTAGTGAATCACAATATTGGTTTAACAATGTCCCTAATATAACACTGATCGTCTGTCCTTTTTTTCAAAAGGCCTTTTTATGTGTTGAATGTTTAATAATTCATTTGGAAAGCATTGACATTTCAATGCCAAATTGGAATTTATTAATCCAATTTGTATATCTAACTAGATCTCAGCCATAATATAGATGCTAATTAATAGATGTTATCTCTTTAATTTTGGTTGAGTATAGTACTACATCTGACCTCTGTGTGGTATTAGCACATGCTGCTTTAACAAACATATTAAGAAAGTGATAATTACTTTCTGACAAGTCTTAATCCAATGGCTTAGAAGGATATATTAAGGTAATTGAATGTGAGTTTCTTTTTACAAACGAAATGAAAACAAAAACGCATCCAGTCAACTTTCAGCTAACGAACATTTCTGTTTGTGTACAGTATGACACGGGAAAAATATTACGACTGTCTTTCCAAAACAGCATATAGAACTTGAAGTAGTATACAATTGTTTCAACAATCAATACAGCAATCACAAAACATATTTATAAAACGATATCTCAATTCTGACCTCACACAGTGTGTATCACATCACAGATAATCATCATTTACAACATGTTTTTACAACCATTTATGCAAATGCAATTTAAGACACATTTTCTTTATTATCGCTGCAGATGATATTATAGCAAACATAAGTCAGCATGTACATCGTCTATTTAGACCTCTGAAAATATACATATACAGAAATAATGCATACAACATACCGGGAAACAATCTTTTGATGGAGTTTATCACACCACATTTATTCCATAGTGCGTTGTCTACCCCATTGCATTTCGCATAAAAAGCCTATTTTGTTTATGTTTACTTAACTCATTTCTATGTTTTTATGTGTGCTCTTACATGTAAGTGACCCTACTAAAATATAGTATCAATATTGTAATTGTATATAGTATTATTAAATATCAAATATTTTTAACAATTTGTATTTATCTTAATCTTTGACTTTATTACTTTTATATGCTGAAGAGGTGTTATAGATAAGTACACGTCAACTCTCCGACAGTGGAATTTTTAAATATTCAAAAATGTATGCCAAATGTTGTGCGCCATATGCATAAAATGCATCTTAATCATGATGCCATAATAACATGATAACATGAAAATGCACTTTCTGCTTTCTGCTATCCAATGCAATTTGTTTTTTTTATCAATATATTATAGGCACCATACATGTCAATTTGCATTAATCGAAGGAGAACCATATTTTGGTAACCATGAGTTATTGGTGTAACTTGAGTTATTACGAATTGACATTATTTTACAATTATTTTGAAAAACCATATTTAAATCTAATGCGTATTAATGTGTGATATCTAAAAGCACTATTATTGTTTCCATCCAAAGCTTAGGAATCTGTAGATAATCCTATTAAGCATTTAACTATGCATAGGTGTCTAATGTGTACTACACTGTTGGTTTTACTGGTGCTACTTTCCGACCATGTTTTACATGTTGGCGCAGACCTAATTTCTGAGGATTTTCCCACATAACATTATTTCCAAATATTGGTGACTTCTACGAACGTGGGATGAGCAATTTAGCTTTTCCCAACACATTTATCAAACCTAAGCGACAATTCAAATAGATTCACGATTCAATAGCTCCGACAGAAATAATCAAAACACATCTTCTTGTGTTCAGATATTGCTTTAACACTATACTTAAAGTAATAGTTCTTTGCTGTACATACTCCCTAATGGGCTATAACTATAGCGGCGTCAGACGACATTACATTACAAATCAGATTTTTCCATTGGGGATTGAGGTTTCGTAACTTGAGAGCAGACTGAATCAGCTGTCCTGATAATCATAACGTAAAGTGCCTTAGTTGTTGGTTTTGTGTATGTGCTTAAAAACATTGCAGTAATCGCTACAATGTTAATAACAATTCTCTTTGTTAAACATATTTCAATGTCATAATATACAGCTGTTACCAAATTTCAGCAATTTAACTTTTGAAATCTAGTGTTCTTCTTTTTTAGCTTCCATAGATTGTATTTATAGCCACGTGTGCTGCTAATAAGAGTTATGCCCTGCTAATGCAGCTAGAGTTCCATATTGTTTACATGAGGCGTGTCGTCGGAAAACCGGGCTTAAGGTAAGTGTGTAAAGTGTCCGCAAAGGCTAATCCGGGATGGCACTTTCCGTTTTTATGGTATTTTCTGTTTCAAGGAAGTCTCTTCTAAACATATACCCACTGTATTTCGGAAAGTGTCGTCCCGGATTAGCATGTGTTGACTGCACAGGCCAATCCGGGACGACACTGTACGCACATGCATTAAGCCCCGTTTTCCCACGACACGCCTCACATGTGTTTTAGTCCAGTTAACAATTCAGAACGGTACATTTTCAGATTTCCAAACGAACACAAACTCGAAAGTAAAATATATTGCATACAATAATAAACATGATTTGTTACCATAATTGCAACAAATTGCATTTGAATGCTGTATGTGTAATATCGTTTCTTTGGGTGCTGACATATAATAAACATTCTGAATCTGATAAAGTATGCTGAAGATTTTGTATTGCAATATATTAAAGTGTTGTGTTTTGTAAACACGGCGACGATAGTTACAGGATTTATTACATGTGTGTATATGCAATTTCAAATAAAGTCTGGGACACTATTTAATATTATATTAGTCCATTAGAGTCATTGTGTTGAAGCATTTTTGCGTGGTACTGATATTTGTGTCGACTTCAATGGCAATTTCCTTTCGGTATAATTTAAGACTAGTTGATTTAAATTGATTTAGATGCATTTGTGATCAAGCAGGATTGATGATGGTATCTTCCGGTGAACACAGATATATTTACGACTTGATGCTCCAATTGCTGTAGAAATGGTTTTATTCGCGTGGGTTTTATTTTCGCTAATATTCGCGATTTTAGTTCCCCGCGATTTCTACACCAGAGCTAACAAATGTGTGACAAACATCAAAAGGTGTAAACATGTGTGAAAACAACCTATTGTTTTTGTGCGTTGTCGTTTTTCACGCTTAGCCATAACAAAAACATTTGCGAGGCTAATATAAAGAATTGCATGTAAATTTATAATAAATTAACCATATGATAACTTGATCCAATGAATAACATTATTTTTCCTTTATGGTAGGATAACGCTATTGGCAGATGAATATTAATTTTCATATGAGATCAATCTACATTCAGTTTTGAATTCGCGTCACGACAATCACGCGAATTCAATAACACTCGAATTGAAAAAGTGATCATTTTGGGAGAAAAACGCGAAAATGTGTCCTCGCGAATTTAAAGCATTCTACAGTATCTGCAACAATTTTATAAACGCACAGATAATGTTATCGCAAGTTTCGAAATTTACAAACCCGTCATACATACACTCGCAAATAGACAGATACGTTAGTCGCCTTTTCGTCGATTATTAGTGCTGTGTCATCTATACAGTGGTCGAGGCAGCGTAAATACATCTATAGGTGTTTAATACCCAATAATGCGTTTAACAGCAAGGGTTCGTGTGGCATGTTGCATACACTCTCTATAATTATTTCCGTCCATATATATTAATTGCAAGCCGCGGGGTATTTCTGATTACCTCGACCGAAGCTGTTCAAAAACACCATGCAGGTTATACAACATGATAGTTTACACGTTTTACACGTCTGAAAACGTCAAAGTCCTTTCTGACAACAAGCACTAAATTTGGAAACAATAAACGTTTGTTTTCTTGCGAACAATATAAAGTCTGTTATCAGTGCAGACCAGTCCCTAAAAGCTATGTATTATGAACAGAAATAGCATGCGATACATGTTGGATTCACACCACACTAAAAGTTGTTGCTTGGATGACAATAGTGATGTTTAAATGATGCAAACGCTCCCGAGTGTTCGCAGTTGCCAGTCGCTTACGTCATGATGATATCTGCATATCTGACGCAATCTTATCAACAAGCGCAACGTGATAATGAAGCCATAAAATAATGATTTGACATATGTATTTAGTTGTCGTCGAAAGGACAATGATTCGAAAAAAAAATAGGTGAAAAACAGAACATTCATTTGAAACGATTAGCAATTTCAAGATTCATTTTGCAACATATACAAGGCGCTTATTTTAATGATTCGTGCTACTAAATTGCGCCTACTATTTCTGATGGATTTAATTTAATACTCATGAATAATGACAAAAAAAACGCAATTTAGTAATTTGAAGTCATAACAACAAGTGTAACTAAGTAATAATAAATCTGACAAATACAATATTATTTCTTTGAGCAGTTAACATACTAATTAGAATTAATGATTGTGAAAACATGATATATAACACACATTTGAAATATTAGTTTTTAGCGAGTGTATATACCTGTATACTACATATATGTCTAAATAATATGTAAATTAATAAATAATAACATATACTTCGTCAGTATGGTATGAAAACACTAAAAGTATATACTAGTCTAAATAAACGCTCATAGCAGATCGAAACACATAATAAACATCTCGTGGATATGATGTACCGTAGGCTAGACGTCTGATTTGTTCAATTAATATCACTTTGACAATTACGATGATATTCTGGTATACATTTTATGTTGTAAAATGTTCTTATATCGTTAGTAATATATCAAAACTGGTGTCAAACTTTCAACCCGATTCTTCTTTTTTATCTTTGTCACCCAATTATACGCCAGCCGGATGTTCAATTTCGCGGTTTGGCTACATTGATATTTGTCTATTCATTACTTAGCATGAATTCTAGTTACATCTCATCATTCGCAACAGTCCCGTGTGCGGAATTGATGCATCGGAATTTAACACAATAATTTATCGCGATAACGGATTCACGTTAAAAAACCAGATTTAATTCATGTGTGTGTGTTGTTTTTTCATATTGTTTACCGTGTTAATTTGTATCATTTGCTTAAATCAAAGGACAATACTCTGAGGACAGAGATTTCACTATTATTGGTGCACCAGGAGGTTATGCTAATTGACATGCAATATCAATTACTTGAACATTAAAAGCTCACAATCTGGTGCTAACAAATGTGTGACGCATAATTATATCACTATTGTAGCGTTTGTTGTTGTTTCAACCAAAGCTTGAGAATATGTATATGATCGTTTGTAACATTCAACTATATATATGTGGCCACACTACACTTATACAGTAATGGTTTTACCGGAGCTTCTTTCCGATCATGTTTAACATTTTTTGTGTCGGGCATCATTTGAGATTATTTTCGGAGAGAACCTGATGTCCATATGTTGCTGACAAGAACGTGGGATGATTAGTTATTCCCAAATCACATGTACCAAGTGTAGCTGACAGTTTAAACAGATTCCGTACTTAATACCTCCGACAGATGCCAATCAACACATATTCATGTTTTCAATTACTGAACAAATTGCTACAAAAGTAGTAGTTCTTTGCATTACATACTTCCTATCGGCCGTAAATATATCGACTTCAGGCGATATACACTTATAATCAGATTTTCCAAAAAGAGTGATGTGTTATATTCTTGTAGGTAGGCTGCTTCAGTTGCGACGATAAGAGTGCCATCGTTTCAAGCATGTTTAATTCAGTATTGTATACACTTAATACTCATGATTTGATACCAGACTATCAACGAGCCGTATACACGAACAAATTGTGAAATAAAGTTGCATCATTATATTATTAATTAAATAAAATTCAATTAAAGTAACTATATTAAATGTTTACTGTTTGTGAGATTTAAAGTTGCAACAATTGCTTAATGATTTTCGAAGACTTTCGTATTCAGGTGTGCATTCCGTATCAATCGAACAAACATGATTCTCCTAAGTACTAAGCGTGTGAGTTCAGGAATTTAAGCATTAGAGCAAAAACAAAGGAAAGTTTATGCATTTAATGTTTAGTATATGAATGCAGCCCATTGAACTACCTTTTACAGTGTTGAAGCAATTTGTATATGAATGTGTTATTTTGCGAAACAGCAATAAATATTTAGATCATGCTATGAAACAGACGAGAAAAAAAGCATAACATATATATTTATATATGTCATGCGGATGAGATATGGCAAAGCACGATGCAAAAGAACAAACAAAACAACAACAACAACATCATTTAATATTAACTCAAAAATTTGATTAAACATATATTAAACTATTTCAGTTTATAAAATGTATTGTATTTGCTTTCATTAAGATCTATATGTTGTCTAAAGGTTCTCCAAATCATTAGGCATGTTAAAGCAAATATATGTTTCACATAAACTCATTCCAACTATAACCGATTTTTTCAGTTTTTTATATAGGTTTTTCGGTGAGAAACATTGTAGTAATTATGCGTTGTCTTCTAGGGTAAATTGGCAATTGTCGACTTTGTAGCCCAGATTTCGACAACTTTTAACATGGATAACGTTGTGTGTTTTTTTTTCTTTATTTTAGGATAATTATATTACCAAGCGACGCGGTGCGATGATTTAGTAAATACGTACAGATAATGGCATCGCACTTTCCAAAATCTGGTGCGAACGTTATGAAAAGACTCGTACATTGATCACTGATGATCCTCATTGTGTGCCGTATAATTGTCTCTTATTGCTTCTTATATTTTGAGAATACCAATGTTTAGTTTTGAAACGTATGTGTGCCGTCAGCATGGGTAATTGTCTGTTTCCGACACAATAACTGCTAACTGCACTTGCACTGTAAACCAAATTTCAGAGGGTAGGTAGGAACGTTTGAAATGATCTAGATTTATAAACAATAATTATTATAATTGACCTAATATCAAATGCAATGATTTGTTTATTTAAATTTGATTTCTTAAATAGAATCTAACTTTGAAGTTGAAGTTGCAACCAAAAAAAAAGGCAAAGCAAGTTGGCATTGAACCCTAAAACGAAGTATGACTGCATATACGAAACAGTTCAGTTACTCGTACTCCGTCTAATGCGTGTATGCATTGCAAACCTGTTAATTACTACACCCATGGATTATATTAATTATATTTTACTATTGTTAAGCTATTAATAAATTACAGTATGTATGAAAAATCCATACGTGTATTATTTTAAAAGCCGACTGATATTTAACAAACACAAATCCAATTCAATTAAACGTACACTATTTTTAAGCAAACATAGTAAGTTTTATGAATGACAAAAACATAAATTGTAACGAAAATATTTATTTTTTCTTGTTCGTTTAGTTTTTCCACTTGTCTGTTACAGTATTGCTTCCGCTCTTGTCTTATACGAATCAAAAGAAAAGTAAGGCATGTTTTGAAGGCATTGAAATTTTAAATTATTCTTTTTGACCAGGGTCTGTTCAAAATATCAGCACGTATGGAAGCATCCATTCAAGACGAAAGATGATTCCTCATTGACAAATAATGCGTACGATAATGATGCTCGTCTTGATTAAATTGAATTAATATTCTCGTTTATAACTATTTAATTTGAATTGCAATGCTATTAGGTTTAATTTTATTAACAAGTGCGTGTATTGTGATTAATTCGGGGCTAAGTGAGAAGTTCGGCATGTCTTTAAACCGGTTTAAACCACCAATGCTTTGCATTGACAGTTTCAATACGGAGACCCCATTTTAATCATGTTTTATGTCTTGTGCGTATTGTCCTGTATTGTATAGGCAATTTGTCACTTGCCTCAAATAAAAGACCAGCCGATGTTAATAATGGTTCATCTCTTGGTAATGTATCTGAAGTTTCAGTATTCTTATATTTAGACTTATTACAATGAATATGTCCCTAAGAAGTCTTTGAGTTATGGAGAAACAATATTCCTTTTACAATAAAAGATACATGATACTTATTATATTCTTGGAAAAATCGGAAAATGCTTGTTTTGCGGATGATTATGCATGAAGCTGCTGAGCTTATAGTTAGCCATCAACTGATTAAGTTCCATTAATGAAAAAGTATTTGATCGTCATAGCTTTAACGCCTGCATATGTTGACAATCAAGAAGCACTCAGAATGGTGTGTTTCTAAAAAGGACATGCTTCGGATATCTAATGATTTGATGTGAGCAAAAACGATTCTTGGCGTCTGTCTAGTCGCTATATATAAGAACGTACGTTTGTTTGAATGATTACAGCAATAAAATGTATTACATTTTCGGGAAAATGATTATCTACAACACTTCAAATGATTACAACAATCACGAAACAGGGTTATAACAAATTTGCGCTCAATTTAAAAATAGCTCCCCTGATATTCTCCCAATAAGTTCATCTCAGACAATCACGATTTACAAAATTATTTTGCAAACATAAAATATATACGCAATTAAAGAATTACTTTATTGCTTTAATTTCATCGCAGATATTCAGCAAGCGTAATTTAGTTACTGCATTGTTAACTTAAACGCCTCGGTAAAATAAAACTAAAACTAGTTTAACGAAATAGGACTATGATATATCTATAATACCGACTTTAATGTAGCATATTTATTCCAAAATGCTTGTTCTTATTACTTATACAAGAACAATGCAACTTAAATAAGCAGTCTCAATCGTTAGTATTACCTTTACGGGGCATAGTGACGGTATTTCTCATAAATATAGACACGCATTTAAACAAGATATGTTTTTCTCCAATATATTTTTCTAGTAGCAATAATATATTGATGCAATTGTCACGCCTACATATCTTACACTTCAATACCACTTTTCCACGCTACAACACAGTAATCAATAGTACGCATGCGCATAGCGGTACTTCATGTACATTTCAATTGTATCGATTTTACTACTACTACTTATTTTCCCGCGTCCGCGAAAAGTGTTATTGTGACCCCTTTTCATAAATAAATTATTTTACTGTTTGTTTTAAAATCGAGACCAATGTGTTAAGTATTATTTAATTAATACGTTTAATGTACGCTATTACACGCAAACGACCCTACATTAATTATTTTGTCATTTCATAAAGTATTATCTTGTCCTAACTATGTATCAAACAAATATAAACAACAACTATGTTGTGTTATTTGCGAGGGACGCATATTTTGTGGCTACATATGCATATATTTCCAAAGCAAATTTTATACATTATATAAGGCAGAACAAAATATCAATACAACGATCACATTGTACAAATAATGAACGTGTGTTTAAATATAAGGACATTCTACTAGCGACTACTTAACAAAATACATACGTTCATATTATACGTGAACATTAGAACCTCTTCAAGTATAAGCAATATACCATGTAACAATGTCGTAACAGTTATTTAATACTGTACAGCAACGCATGCTCTGGAAAAATCTGTGTTAAATTTACTTTTACAATTGGAAATAACAAACACACTTTAGTTTCATTTGATAAAGAAACGTTTTATATATTTCCATTTACACAAATACAGATTTAACCATGTATTCTTCAATAGAATGGCAGCCGCCGACGAAAAACGACCCTGTGGAAAAAAAAAACTTGTGTCCGTAGCAATGCACTTTTATCCATTCTTCAAAACATAGGAATTACGGACTCTGTCCGAGTATGCTCGAAAAACCTATAATATCTATACAATATACATAGACATGAGTACATATATACAAAACAATGAATTTGATATTGCCACGTAGACGATCTGGCTAGAACTGATTCCAACAACTATTTTTTACTATAAATAGCGACAATCAATGAACCAAACAAATCCGGTTTGTTTTCTCTTGTCCGTAAGGACAAAAGTACTCTGCTATACGATGCAACGCGGAGTACTAATAAATATCGAATATCTGTTGACAGTCCAAATTTAACTAAATATGTTGTCATTAAACTCTGAGATATGACCGAAGAGTATTTGGAGAGTCTTTGGAGATAATTTGCACATGTTGCTTCGAAGGGAACATTGTCAGAGCATCTGAAAAATATGCCACATATTATGTCGAAAAGACAAGAAATGGATCTTAATTCATGATGGCATAAAACAATATTAAATTTAATTTAGGAGCACTTCCTGTTTTCCTTCCTTCTGCTATACAATGCCTTATCATGCTTTATCATTATATAATAAGCACTAGATATGTCAACGGTCCAAAAACTCCACATATCAATATAATGTCTGTTGGAACGGATAAAAAAAATTCTCACAATATATGTTTTGCACTAGCCTTGATTTCATCATTAAAATTCTATCGTTATTGACATTCAAAAATTAGATATGAAATGTAAGTTGGCAATGATATAGAATTAAAAAGATTACAATTTACAATGTATCAACTTTAATAGTATTGTTCATAATAGATTTTCTGACTTCACTTAAGAGAACGCTATTTATTTGTAATTCGTAATTATTATTTGACATATTGAATAATTATTTAATTAAATAATTTTTTGTAATATTTGTTATTTTTGTATTTGTTTGTATTTACTTGTAAGGTTTATATCTTGCGTAAAAAACTTGCATTAACATTATAAGATTTTGTATATCAAAATACATGCTTGTACAATATGTTAAATTGTTTGCATTTACGGAATAGAGAAATCCGCAGCTAACAATTAAACTCATGACGCGCGAACTATTGTGTACAGGAACAATCTGTGATTACTATAGTTTCTGTCGACTATTTGAGATATTCCGCCTCGCTGTTGTGTGCATATCATAGTTATCCGAGGCTCTCTGAACACTGTCGCCGCAGTGTGATCAATAAGGTAACCGCGTTCTATTAACACGTTTACACTTAATGCGATATATTGTTCGCTGTTATTATCTCTGGTGTGAATATTTCTGACATCGCGAGCTTTATGTCTGAAACCAATAATTGTGTCCTGCTGTGCCATGTTTGTATTTTGAAAAGTTCATTAAAAATACGTTTTATGAACTAAGAACTATATAATAATAATAATAATAATAATAATAATAACAATTATAATAATAACAATAATAATAATAATAAATACTACTACTACTACACTACTACTACTACTACTAATAATAATAATAATAATAATAATAATAATAATAATAATAATAATAATAATAACAAGAACAATAATATAATAAAGATTGTATTGATATTATTATTGTATTCCAATAAAGTGCGCTGATTTGTCTAAAGCTAATATTCGTGTTCAACCGCCTATTAAATGGTTTCATTACAATCTAGCAGAACAGATAATTATGTCCAACAAAGTAGGTTAAATCATCGATATTCGTATCGTCAAATACATATTAACATGTAAATATTAAAATGTTTTCGTCATCAATGATGTCTGATTTATTTATAATAATTATTGATAGCAGCATCTAATCATCGCACATATGCAAGCATCTTTTAATATGTTAACCCCGACACTATATGAGACATACATTTTCAAAAAGTACAAGTTTATGGAGGAAACACAGCTGCAGAAAAGACCTAATGTATTATTGGCAAATCGGGAAATGTCGCGCATATAGGCAGATAAAAAGGCATGCAGCTGAGCTAATAGTATTCAATTAAGTGATTATGTCAATAGATTATGCTGAGATGATGGACTGGTTAAGTGTCTTCCTGTCATTTGCCGTGGTTCAATTTTTTTTCAGCATAAACACGTACTTTAGTACAATTTTTATTTATATATTTCCTGTTTCAACCAACGCCTTCACAATGATGATATGTATGAACGATACTATATATGTATGAAACGTTTCAATATTATAGTCATATTGCAATCGCGTTAGTTGATTCCCTAGTGCAGTTGCACAACAGCTACCGTACAGAGGTCATTCGTGAAACTTCTGCAGAAACATCATGATACTTATCTGACATCTTCTGATATTTTATACTTTTTATACGTTTGAAAATACGTCATCATATAATACAACCTATAATAATCGTTTCTAAAAATAAGCATTTAAGTTCGAATTGGTAAACTTTTGCTGAATTGTACACGATAAAGTTACACTTATCAGTGCACACCAGTCTCAAAACGCCATGTATTCAGAAAAGAAATAGCATGCGATAATGATCCTTTCACACCACACTAAAAGTTGTTACTTGTATGCGGATGACAATAATGATGTTTAAATGATGCAAACGCTGCCGCGTGTTTACAGTTGATAGTCGCTTACGCCATGATCATATCTCACGCAATTTTGCTGAGCAAGAGCAACGAGATAATAAAGGCATAAATGCTCCTTAATTAGTATCTTGTTCAACAACTCCATGCCGCCGAAGGGACAATGATTCCATGCCAAGTTTACATCAGAACAGAAAACATTCATTAGACACGATTAGGAATTTCTACATTTAATTTGCAACATATACATTGTGCTGATGTCAATGAATATCTTGCTTCTACATTTTGCCAGCTGTTTCTGGTGGAATAATATAATTTAGTAATCCTGAATAATGACAAATACTTCAATTAAGTAAATTGAAGTTATACTTACGAGTTTAAATATAGAACTAACACATTCGACGAATATAATATTATTTTTATAAACATGTACAATATACGGACAGATTTAGATTTTACCGTTTTGATAACATGAAATGTAACAAACATACACGTTTGAAAATACGTCATCATATAGAAAGAAAACAAAATTGGATCTCTGTAGTGTGACTGGAATTGAATATTTATAATATATATATAATTTAAATCGCATTCATTATAAAAGCTTGAAAATTGGTGCTAAACTATACCTGATCTCTAATTGCAATATTGTTATTTTCAATTTAAAGCGCGTTCAGAAATCTTGAACAAACTGTAAATGATCCTTTGTAACACTCAGTGATAAATGGTTTTACTTTGTAACACTTAGTAATAATTGGTTTTACTGACGCTTTTTTACGATCGTGTTTATAATTTTGTTACGGACGAATATCGGCGTTTTTTTCCAAGAAAATCGATTTTCCATATATTGGTGACTTGAACGTAGGATAATCAATTTAGCTTCCCTAACTCATTAATCAAGTTTATCAGACATTTCAAACAGATGGATTCACGATTCGATACATCCGACAGATACATTCAACACCTTTTTCAGTTAATGCTTTAACAGTATGTTCCGAAAGTTATAGTCGGGTGTATCTATAGCGGCGTAAGACGACATTACATAACAAATCAGATTTACCCATATGGGGCTGAGGTTTTAATCTTGAGAGCACTTATTTAGTTGTTTTGGTGACCCTAAAGGAATCTGTGCGCATTTTTTGTCCCCTGAGTTTTGTTGCCTTTTCGTGTAGAGGAGTGGATGATGGACAGTTGGCATACTGCAGGTTACCACGGAAACCAACATGGGGTCGAAAAGAACCTCTAGTTTTAAAATATACACCGTGTCTTATTGTTGCTGTTATAAATATTTAAAGCTTAAGTTTCTAGTTGTTGTTTTCCAATGTTTACAACTAAAGAATACATTATTTTCAACAAAGTTTTGATGAAAGTCAGCAGAGGTCAATGTCAATATAATTTCATGGTCAAATTACGAAAATTACCAAATTATGAAAATCGCTTTACAAATTGCTTATTTACCTCAAGATGTTTATTATTTTGTGAAGACATATTACTGAAAGTGCACCAAATGCATATTTCTACAACGTGACACGTATGTCTAGCATCAAAGTTTAATTTACAGTTCAGTTGCATGCATGGTAAACATTCGAATACAACACTAAGATAAACCCGACCATTGTTCGTCGATCGTTTTATCTGCTTAATGAAAGCTATTACAATAAATTTAAATTAAATTGAAAAAGTGTGTATTGACTTTTGTGGAATTTATATGTCAATAATAAACATTTGCTTATTTCAGAAATATTTTTCGTACACTTTCGTAGTCTGATGTGCATATTAAATCGATGAACATACATGTTTTATAAAAGGAACAGAGCGAGTGTTATAATACTAAAACGTTTTCGCGAAAACGAAGAAAATTTTACGTTTATATGTTTATAATAAATGCTTTTAAATGTTTGAATCACGTTATACTATTTTAACGCGTTGGTCTTTGTATATATGACTATGATATATTGAGGGGCATACGATAAATGAATATGCAACTGATGAGAAGAAAAACAGAAAATTTACGATGTAGTTATATAATGTCATGCAGATGGGATGTGACTTTACACAATGCAACTTTGGAAAACAAAACAACATGATTTAACATTTCGCTCTTTTGTTCACACAATGTATTAAATGTCGTTTTATTATGTTGTATCACGGTATTGCGAAGAGTACTTCCATTTTGCACGTAATATATTTCACATAAACTCCTACCAATAATAACTAATGAAATAAATTTTGAAAGAAACGTTTCATAAGTAATCTGGCATGGTGAGCGTCTTGGTCTGTCATGGGGATTCAATCGTGCTAACAACACATCGCTTCATTAGTTGTTCGCAGAAGAAAGAAGTCCACTACGCAGCGTTCGAATTTAATGATAAATGCTTTAATTTAGTCACGAGCCAAGTGGAATCATGGACATATTCATCTCGCTTATTGTCAATGCAAGTTGGTGATTATGTGTGGTGAAAAATCTGCAACCTTTAAATAATAATCGTACGTGAGCATATTAATAGTAGAAGTGCTTACGAAATGTAAAAGAGTCATACGTTAGCGTATGAATTACTAAACCAACTAGCTGGGCCCGGCTAGCTCAGTTGGTAGAGCGCTGGACTGTCAATCCGGAGATTGTGAGTTCGAATCCCAGCCCTGCCACAAAACTTGTGTGGGGATTTTTGTTGAAATTATTTCTACGGTCATTCTCCCACTACCTCTGATTAAAGTAGGGCAGTTGTCAGTTACTGGCATAGGTATGTGCACTTAGTACTGATAAACCGCTTAGATCGGCTAAGCTTTGCCCAGGAAAAGTGTGAGTAGGTAACTGACCGCCGTGATATGACTGAAATACTGTTAAAAACGGCGAAATTCCAAACAAACAAACAAACAAACAAAAACCAACTAACCAACTGCAATCTATATCTTCAGAACTTTTTCGGCTTAACTGTCTTACCCAACTTTTGACCGTTATTAATATCCATTCAAATGTTGTGAAAATTTATCGCAAGTAGTCCCGAATCAATAAATGCTAATTTTGCATCGGCTAATTTGAAAATATTCACTATACACTGGTAAAAAAAGAACGCTTGAAGCATACCAAAATTAAAGAGAATAGATTTCTATTAAATTATTAATACTGGTGTCAAATCTAATAATGATAATACACAGGTCTCATGAAATAAAAGCTTCTATATTATAATAGCAATGCTATTAAAATAGTGTAAATGTAATTTGTATATTATAGAGCAATACATTTGTCATTTTGCAACGATGTAAATCAATACAGATTTTGGGTGGCCCTAGTATATTCGTACACTATAAATAGCTGCATGAACAACGTATATTATTATGGCATGAATATTGACCTAATACTCGCAAATGAAGTTTTCTTTGACTTCAAGCTCGGTGTCCGGTCGGTCTGAGCTACAAACTATGTACCTCCTTTGAAAGCTAGAGGGAACCATCAGCCATGTTCTGGCTTTCGAGGGACGATATGCAATTAAAACGGCAAGAAATTCGACACAATTATCGTTGTTGGCATATTCTTAACAGCACAACGAGATATCTAGACAACCATAAATATTTTAACATTTTTAAACATTTTAAACCGTGTGAAGACTTCAGAAAGAAATGTCCGAGTTAATAAAATACTCTCAATGCCCTATATTTGTACTGATCTGTTATGTATTTATTTATATACCGTCTAGGCAGTATTTTTGGTGTTACTCTCTTTTTCTTAAATTATTATTTTAATCATGAAGAAACTGAAGAGCATACATATTTATTTTTAATGTTACAAAAAAAAACAACAGCAATCTAACACACACATATAATGATATGTTATGAGGAGTATAGTATGATTTAGTATGTGGGCATAGTGTGCCGTTCGAATCTAGTCAGTAATGCGACGGATAAGTGAACTATAAGTGAAAAAAATACAACCAAGTTACACATTTGCCATTTTTAAATTTATATATGTAGAAAGTTCAATCTCCACTCCTAATTTTAAAAATTACCATTAAAGCCGAATATCTTTTTTAAAGATATTTCTGTTGAAAACACATAAATCACTTACATAAAATAAAAATAACAGGGACATGTTTATAAATCAGACGGGTCGAGTAGTTGGCGCGTCTGTCTTTTGATCCGGAGGTCGAAGGTTCGATTGCAGATGGCGGCACAATTGTTTTTGTTTTCATTTTATGCTTTTCTTGTTAGAACACTTGAGTTCTGTAGTTCAGATGCTATAGTTTTTTTCCAGTTTATACATTTAATTGCATATTTTAAAATATATATAGAAGATCTGTAAACATGTCCCTGCAGTGGATTTGGTTTATTTCTCAAGGACATCATTGATTAGTTCATGTCAATTGGTAAAAAAACGGAATTTGTGTCACTTATGATAGTGGCAACATTTGTTTATTAAAGTAAAGAACTGTATCAATTTGTTTCACCAGTGGCGCAGCGGTCTTACATTGCACGTGTTCGTTACCGTTCTTAACCAACGATTAATTGTTATTTTTTTAACAGTTTTTTGATTTTACCTTAATGTTAAAGTGTTCATGGAGAGTACATTGAATACAATACATCATACATCGTTATTGTATAGTATGGTCTATCACAGTTTTTCTTCAAAATGCAGGTTTTACTTTAAGCAATAACCTATAGGTACTACTAACGATTATTCACTTTATAAGTAAAAGGAGTTAACTTTACGTAAAACATAGAAATACTTCATTAAACACATGTTTAACTGATCAAATGTTACCATTTTACCATTTTACTCGAACGAAAGTGAAATGACCCGAGACTCAGAGTATTTACATATTTGAAACATGAAATATTAGGCATTCTGTTTATATAATGCATGCTTTCTAAACAGTAAACATGTGTTGCATTTGCTAAGCAAGAGCATACCGTATGCTTTATATTTCGTAAGAAATGCAACGTATGTTTTTTTTTACTTTATCTTCAGTGACTTAATTAACATAGCAAGTTAAGCGTTGTATGTCATATTGTATGAACTGCTTTTAGCTGCTAAACAGCAGGTCTTTACATGATCGCAATTATTTCACAGTTATTGACCGATCGAGTTTTAGAGATTTGGCAGTCAACGACCACCTATACATACGCAAATAGGACAAACACACACTATAAGCAGTTTAAGCATATATGTATCACACATTTTGAGCAAACATTCAACTGAATATGTAAGTTACAAGTAAAAGAAAAAAAACAAATACATACGATCACGTTGTTTTACAATAGAACATCTAAAACGGGAACATGTCCTTCAAAACCAATACTCGAACAATCTGTATGTGTCTGTGACAATACATTATAGATGCAAATCAAAATCGACTGCTCGACTTGCTCACGCGTCATACGGATGCGTTGGCGACAAATGGACGATAAAACAGCTTCACCCGAAGCAAAATGACATATCACATTTCACGTGGCTAGATAGACGTACATAAAATTGTTCAATTGAACAGACTGTCAGACTCCAGAGGATTTTGACGTGAGGACATTTGTCCTGATTTGTTTATTATACTAGAACTTGTTAAAGGACAAATTTCGTACAACCCTGCCATCGGCGACACTAATGCAAGTTATTAGATACACTCTAGTGCCATGCGTTCGCGTTAAACATAATAAATTTTAACGATCATTATAGTTTTATATGTGTTATGTACAATGATATAAAATTAGATATTATTTTAACGAGAATATCTATTTCCTTTCAATTCAAATAAACCGAATATATAATTACAATATGTTCTAGTTACATTAACTGGAAATTAATGTACTACATGTACATAAGCAAATGAAAAATTATTGAACACGTTTTTTATTATCCAAAATATCTGTCTTGTCGACATACAAATGCATTAATTTTTCGCTAAAGAAAATTTTCAATTGCATTTCATATATAATTGCAAAAGTAATGAATACCCAGATGTATGAAACTAACTATTTTCTAAAATGTATCTTTTAATCATATAATTTCAGTTATTTAACTTTTTTTTTTAAATAAAACCACATATCATTCTACTTAAACCATCTATATTGGCATGAAAGTTTGTGAAAACTCAAATTCGAAGACCGAACATTTTAAATTTAATAAAATTTTATAAATATTACGTAAATTATAAACAGTTCTATTAAGCTACACATCAAGTTCTCGATTATGATAATAAAACGCAAAGCAACCCCAGTGGGTGAAAGCTCATAAACGTTTATGATTGTGTAAGAATTGTGCACATTAATAAATCACATTATAAATGGAAACACATCCGCATCTTTAAATATCAAATTTCATGTAATATCATTTAACCTAAACTCCGTGTTTATATTGCAATATGAAAAGTCAAAAGTCATGAAGTAAAAAGGCGTCGATATATGTATTTAACATGTTTATGACAAGTATATTTATATTTAATATATTTCCGAAATACAGTTGTAATTGATGTGAACATCATTTAATCAACCGCAAATAAAGCGCAATGGGCCAATTAGCTTGTTTCGATCTATTATGGCCAAGCGATCAGATTCCACGTTTTAACTGTGTTTATAAATTAGGCGTGTCGTGGGAAAACCGGCTTAATGCATCTGCGTAAAGTGTCGTCCCGGATTAGTTTGCGCAGTCCGCAGTGGATTTATGGTTAGAAGAGACTTCCTGAAACAGAAAATACCATTAAAAGCGGAAAGTGTCTTCCCGAGGTAGCCTGTGCAGACTGCACAGGCTTATTCGGGACGACACTTTACACACAAATGGGTTGTTCCTTTCCCGAATGCTATACGTGGGTGTTCTTTCTGCACATATACTCGTATATCTGCCTTGTAAATAATTATCTATATAAGCCCGGGCGCTCGTCATTTGGATCGCAGTCTTTCCATTGAATACCAAGGTGCGGTTGGTCGCATTATTTTAGAAATAAAATGTTTCCATACATGTTAGTTTAAACATGCAGTATTTCATTTATATTGTAGAATATTAACCGACTGTGTTCCACCGATATTGGTATACTAATTGCATCTCGGACTCATACATTTATTTTCTATACACAAGGCAACTGTATGTAAGAACATACAAGACTGGTATGAACATTGCATCGGATTCACCGTTACTGCAAAGATTTAATGTACCGATAATATGCATAGTACTTTTGCGAATGCAGCTCAACCTACATATAAAAAGAGTCATATAATGTTCCTGCTTTATGAATCTCTTCCATGCGCTAAGAATGTTTGTTATCACATAATATAAATACACAAATACATACAAATAGATTTAGGGTCTCATATTTTATACTTTACCGAACGCTTACGTGGCCTAATTTTATAATATATTACATCGTAAGTAAATTCATCCACACAAGAGCAAGGTTGGTGTCATGCAAACAATGTTAAAGCGCCGATAAATAGATGGAACAATAATAAATAAAGGTACTATAAACGGTGTGCTATACATGACCTTGTAACGTGGATTGTTTAAAACGTAGTATCTTTATATAATAGACACACATGTAAACTCTTTAATATAAACATAAGTACCTTTCTATGAAAAGGTTTATTTCCGCGTATGATTTTATGAATGAAATATAGGACTGAAGTTTAAACCCGGGTGCTGTGTTTCGTGACTTTAATGTAGACATTGTATGACTTGTATATAGTTTACCCGCAGTATAGTGATTAACTGCTCTCATATCACTACTTGTTTTTGTTTTTCAGAAAACAATAGGGTCAATTAATCAATGTTATGTTAATGTGTTCACAGTTTCTTTACACATGCCCCTACTTCATATGCATCCGTTATCAGAATCATGTCAAGTTATAAGAGCCAGTAAGTTTATAGGTTATGATACCGGTACGTTTGATATTAATTAGCTTATTACAATGTAATTACAAAAATAACTAAGCTTTCTTTTCACACGCACAGCAAAACGTGTCTATGCTTTTTACTAATAGACTACAAAGGGATACGTGATTACACCGCACTCGAAAGTAGTGCTTCTCACCACATGTATAATAAACTTCATTTAATACATAAACAGAGTCATGTTAATTACCACCATTATCACTTAGTGGATACGCGTTTGATTAACTTGGTTCCGACACAAATATAAATCCTTTTGCTTCATGTTAACCAAACTAACAGTTTTAGGGTAATTTCATTAAAGGAGATCGGTCGTATTTTTAAATTTCGTTGTCTTATCAAGAAATATATTACACACACGGCTGTGTCGAAAGTTGATCACATTTATTAAAGCCGCGCGTCAATAACTAATCGACCGTTATATACAGTATGCGTATACAAAAATGACCAGTACCGTAAATATAAGGTGTTAAGTCATATATGTCAATTACAACTTATCTTATGTATTTTCGTAAATGTCGGTTTGGGCGTTAATTATAGCTATGTTATTCGTGTACCTCACTGTTTTTCGACGGTAGCGCTACAGCTATATAAAAAATAAACGGTTAAATCTAAATCCGTTATTCGCGGCTACAATAACTGTATGACATTCAATACCAATAAAAATAATATCGCCAGTAAAACGGTTTGCTGAGTATTATATTCATGTTCTAATAATGTCATAGCTCAGTGTATTTAGAAAACTAAAAGGCTTCGAATCTCAGAAATTAATTACTTCATATCTGTGTATCAAACGTGGATTTAAACAGCCAAAAAACAAATAAAATCTGCATCAGAATTCTGCAAATATTAAAAAATTAAGAGTAATTGTTAGCAGAAAATACTAATGTTTACGCTTCGGGGCTTAAAACCTAATAACAGTATGGTTTATAGGTAGAACCGCAATCTTGGTAACTTCCTTTTCCCTGTCAGACTGTAACAAATGACCCATTTTAATTAGGAATAATTATCATGGACAGGAATGAATCTCGAAAACAAAAATAAACTGATGAGATCATTGTGTTTATACACAGTAAAAGCCGACACGACATACATTTCAAACACATTTGTACTGTTGGTTTAGCATGGCGGTTGTTGTTTAAATATGTATGCGAAGTTCCAAATAATTATTGTCCTATGTCTGCAATAAGGTCGTGTTAGGAATTTTTGTACACTTATTTCTTGCATCAAATACTGTGCATACTTTATTGGTCCTATTATTTTGCAATATCATTTAAATCTACAAAGCAATATTACAACTACATATTTACGTAACTGGATGCTTTAATTACGCGATGCCTAAAGCCAGATTATATTAAAATATGTGTGTACAAAATGTATGTCATTTGACAAAAGGAAAAACATGTGTCTCTGACACACACTGGTAGAAAATTTACGAAACACCTTGACATATTAGGCAATGGTTTGAAATGCACATACACGTCAAGTAAATTATTTTAAATTTGATGCAATAAGACTACTATTTGCTCCTGAAATTGAACATAAATCTAATTTTACTTACATGTACGTAAATTGTAATAATCAATTCCACATTAACTCATGGAACGATTTGGATTATACTATCAAAACAATCGAAACTTTTTCCTTAACGTCGTATTATCAAATACGTTCTCAAATCAATAGATGGAAGACACTCATATATTACTAACTGATGTGAGGAAATATACATAATATTAGGTGAGTGCCTTTCAGATACGATGGAGTCGGATAAATTCAATTACACAAACCTAATATTCAATTTATTCTACCACATCTGTTTATTTCATGTTTTCTTAAATAAAAACAATCTTATTGTTTAATTACACTACTTAAAATGCATATAAGTTACTGAATTTAACCTTGCGTAGTAAATTGAATCTAGTATTCGTGATGTTTCCGCCACTTGGAATTGTCCCAAACAATTTCACGCAAAACACGGCGTAACAAGATAAAATATCGCCGTATGCTTAAAGGGGCGTATCGACGGCTAATACGGTATAATATTTTCAAAAATAAAATTATATTTTAAGAACTATTTATTAAATGAATGCTTAACGCATGGGTCTCATTTTTATAAACAGACAGTAAAATATTGTTTTTATAATTATAAATATTGTCACCGTGACACTTTTCGAGGGCGCCGGAAAAAAAAGTAGTAATAGTAAAATCGATATGAATGAAAAATACATGAAATACCGCTATGCGCATGCGCACTTTTGATAAAACTATAATGTAGCGTAGGAAAGTTTTCAATAAAGTGCGCGATTGTGTAGGCGTGAGTTCGTGTCCTGCTGGAACCGTGTATAGAATATTTAATTTTTGGCAGTGTATTTAATTTTTTCATAACGATTCCGTCAGTATGTTATTGCTACTAGAAAAATATATTCGTAAAAAAATGGGAATATGCCTTGTTTTACTACTTGTCGATTTTTACAGGAAATATGGTCGACATGCCCCTTAAATTCAAATTTAATCAACATACTTAACATAACAGTAACTAAACGAAGATTTCAATCAAATACAATTCCGTGTTTCGACCAAACTGGCTAGCATTAAAAGACCAAAATGGCTCGCGATATTAACTTTCCATGATGATGCAGGATATATCTTCGTCAAAATGTTGACATAACAACCTAATTGAAGGCACACATTATCGTATGAAATCGATATATTACTATGTGGAATATAACAGTGGATTAGCTACATTAATCGGTTGATACTGAGGTGTTCTTGTTTTTTCTAAGCCTTCTGTGTGATATCGTGCGGCGTCACAGTCAATAGGTGGGAAACAGCTCAGGTTTTATCAAATAGCCACATTTGTTTTGGAAGAACTTAACCTTGTCATACAGTATTATGTTAAATGTATCCATGGTGTCGTCAGGATTTACATGACGGTATTTTTTATTAGCAAAATTAACAAATGTCTTTAGATTCAAATAATGGATTTAATGCTTCCAAAATGCATAAACAAATATAAAATAAAAATCTGAAATTTTGAAAAGTCTGGATCCAGTTTAAACACACTAAAGACCACGTGCTGCTGATCAATACCTTTGAAGTTGTGATAAATAAATAAACAACACTATTGGACACTTCATACAAACATTTGTGTTAATTTTAAACAAATAAGGGTCAACCTGCTTGCATGTCTTCAGAAACTGCACTGTCGGTACACATGCATTCCAGTCTGTCTGCTTCAGAAACGACAGACATATTTCTTTTGAGTGCATTTATCAATTGTAGACATTTGTCCTTAATAATATATGTATTGTAATTGTATATGTTTGATTTGGTTTCAATTAAAAAATTTGATTGTATTTTAATTATTTATAAATGATCGGGCTACCATCATTTGTTCATGTACTTTTAAAACATCTTACATGCATAAATTCAGTGTCAACAATATTTTGAAAAAAAATGAAAAAAAATATTGCAGTCAACATTTCATTTAAATCATGGGGAAACTCTAAGATACATTAAATTATGTCGATTTTTGAAGTTAAAGTCAGACAAATTATTAATTTCTGCACCTAAATAATTTCTTATAAAGCTTGACTATTTGAAAATAAGATAAATTGTCATGATTATAGTATATTTGCAACACTATATTGTGAATTTCCTGATTGTGATTGTCATAACATTATGGACAATTGATACAGTTTCAGGACTAGACAAGTTGGTAGTCTAAATAGTAGTCTAATAACATTTTAATTTATGTAAATATACGCGTACTGCAGAATTGTTTCCAATAATCGTTTCATATTATATGTCAAGTGTCATATTTCCATTATTAGATTTACTGTGAAATAGCATTCGATATCTTGACCCTTTCAATAGTTTGGCACTGACGTCAGTCATTTTCGTGGAAAAAAAGTCGGTCAAAAGAATATATATGATGGAGTCAGATAAACCTTTCCTGGCTGATAAAGCAAACGTAAGGTTTATCCGGCAGGTAGTTTCCTTCTAAAAAATCAATTAGTGGTAGGATAAAAAATATTGATAAGCGTTTTTTGAAACAGACTAAACCTTGGCTAATATTGGCTAGCGTGATTATATCTTCCATGCCTCGATGCTGAAGCGACTTTAGAAGCAGGCTAGCGTGGTTATATCTTCCATGCCTAAATGCTGATGCAACTTTAGAAGCTGGCTTGCGTGGTTATATCTTCCATGCCTCGATGCTGAAGCGACTTTAGAAGCAGGCTAGCGTGGTTATATCTTCCATGCCTAAATGCTGATGCAACTTTAGAAGCTGGCTTGCGTGGTTATATCTTCCATGCTTCGATGCTGAAGCGACTTTAGAAGCAGGCTAGCGTGGTTATATCTTCCATGCCTAAATGCTGATGCAACTTTAGAAGCTGGCTTGCGTGGTTATATCTTCCATGCCTAAATGCTGAAGCAACTTTAGAAGCTGGCTAGCGTGGTTATATCTTCCATGCCTCAATGCTGAAGCAACTTTAGAAGCTGGCTAGCGTGGTTATATCTTCCATGCCTCAATGCTGAAGCAACTTTAGAAGCTGGCTAGCGTGGTTATATCTTCCATGCCTCAATGCTGAAACAACTTTAGAAGCAATTCTATCCGAAATCAGGCATAATCAGGCATAATCAGAATAGGTTGCCTGATTGTCCATGAAAATCTCTAATCGTTGTCACGAAGATAAATACTGACTATGCTATACGCCATGTACCTAAATCAATATTAGTACTAATGCGCTTCTATGGTTAACGCCATTAAACTATCAAAATCAATGTCAATAAAAGAATTATAACTTATCGATTTCATGTTATTGGTATCATTAATTTTGCACATTTAATCTGAACGGGTACTTACTTATTGTACCGATGGGTGCTTTGGTGATTCATTGAGATGAATTGAAGACCGTAATACAGATTTACAACTTTTCAAGAGAGTTATATACTCAATACTCATGGTTTTGGATTTTTTGGAAAACTGGCATACATTAATGTTTGAAATATCACTATGCTTTAGTCATATCTGAGATCCACGAAACGTTAATACGTTTCCTTTTGCAGCTGCAATTAATGTTAATTTTATGAATCCAATTGCTGGTATAACTATTTAATGTGAAAACCAAATTCTCGTCGGCTTTACAATTACTTTATATACGCAAATATACAGGCCTTCATTATTTTAGCAATAAAATGTTTCCCTTTCCAGCGACATGATTGACGTAAACGCATGGCATGAACACGTAAATAATCGAAATGTTACAAAACGTTGTGCATGATGTAAATATCATTTCACTACCAATAACCTTTCTGGATTTTCATTACAGATAATCACCATTTACAAGATATTATTTAAGACATACATTTATATTCAATTGAAGAAACACATTCTTGGGCGTTGGTTATTACAGACGTTAGCGCTTAACGACTTTGATAATCCAACACACCCCGTCAAGCAAAAGTATAGACGTAAGTATAGTTCCTAGTGTACATTTAAGAATAACGGCGAATAAACTACATATGATGGAATTGGTGTTCAAGTCAACCAATGCCACATTTAAATAAAAGTACCCTTTGCATTGCAAGTATTTTCGGAACCTAAATACCTATGTCGAAGTCAAATTGATGGGATAATCTGTTAAGAACAACACCGTATTGGTAATAGCGCTTCGTTACATATTTCACCCATCGATTTGGTATAGTATTCATAAACAATTCATAGACAAATTCAATGACATACTGTGTTATTAAATATAAATATACAATATGTATTCACATTTTAAAATCTTTTAGAAAATTCATTAGTACCGGTATATGTTGGCATATTCGTTCATTAATTAGATAGCGTTCTGGATTCGATTTGAGAGAGGTTTTACTGTGTATCAATGGCGTTATTAAACATTATCTCAATGTATGTAAAGATAATATTATTCAGCATTAGCATTCATCTAATTTAAAATAGAAAAATGTTATACTCTTACAATATACAGTTGTTCCAGTCACGACTATACAGAAAAACACATTGTTTCTATTTGATGCAAGTTGTTGAGCTTGTATTGTTTTACTATTCCTTCTTTAGAGCCCATGCATACCTATTATTACACAACTTAATTTGCTGAAATTATAAATATTGAATTAATCTAAATAAAATTGTTTATTGTACGATAGAAATAAACATATTTTAATATTATTATCGTAAAATCGATTTCACCATGGGAATGGACTTTAGTTGGTCAATGGTTGATTGTTTCAATAACACAGTTTACATTTAGTTGTTTCATTTATTGCATTATTTACTATAAGTACACAGACTTCCAATTTACCAGCACACTAAATGTTATTTCGTTTTTATATTATATAACTAATTACTCTAAGATCAATTAAAAAATCACGTTCTTTTTGCGTACATTGTTTGTAATACACATGTAAAATATGTAGATTGTTTGCATTCACTGTTAAAATATAAAAATACTAGTGATGTCTGAAAACATGTATTTCATTACTAAGTTCAAATCATGATCATTATTGGAACTTGAAATAATATGTGTTATTCCCAATGATGAAGACTGTGCTATTAATAGGCAAAGAACATTGCTTACAATAAACAACACAAATGTATGAAACCATCCTTTTTCAGCCCGAACTTAAACGAAGCCTAACATGTGCAGTTACCAACGAAAAGCACAATAAGGTGTATGTTAGTTATTAACTATAATGTTTGGCAGAATATCTGTCAAACCTGACTTTTTACAATAAAATACAATAAGACAGTTAGTATGTTATTTAACCATTAAACATATAGAAATATCATAACAAACAAATGACAAAACTAATATCCCCCAACACCGGAAGAACGTAATATAATTCGATCGTGCATGAAAATACAAACACTATTGTAAAAAGAATCATGGGGACCCCGACACAGGAAGTCCATTAATTTACTCTTGTGAAGCCGCTGTGAGGCCAGTATGTGTTGTAACCATGTAAACATGAAAAAATGCACTGTTTGTTCGTCGTAGCCGTTTAACCCAACTTTTGACCTTGCTCAATATTGAGAAACTTTTCCACCAGTAGTCCCGAATGAATAAATCCTACCATTGCATCATCTAATTTAAAAGAAATCCCCACCACGGCCTGTAAAAAATTCGCTCCATTTCGTTTCGGATGTAAATGGAAAATATGAGCCAATGTGGAAAAATCCAGACTTACTTTGTTTACGTTTCTGACTAATGTTTAGTTCTGCGCTCCCTACTCAGATGTTGCATTGGCTCAATTATCGTTTTCAATTTACATGTCAGTGTTTACAGGCCGTGTAACGTGACCTTGGGAAAATCCCCCGTTAAAATATATAAAATTATTCACGTTTCTAAATTGTTTCTATTTATAGTATTCGGTATTTTACGGTATGATTCGTTTTGTGTTTCGTTTAAAGCGGGAAAATAGCTCGTGCAGTGCATGGTTTTGTATGGATATATAAACGTAAGACGGCATGGTTTGTCACTCGAGGTTTGATTGGCAGCAAAGTCAGGTCAATGGCCCGCCCACCCACCCGTTTTTACCTATATTGCTGTGCTTTATCGTTTTGTTGCTTTTTACAATGATAGATGGAATGTTTCTTGTATGAGAAATATTTCTTATATTAATCTTGGTACTTGTGATTTAAACGTATGGTTGTTTAAACGTCTTTGATCGATTAAGGTCGCTAAGCACAAGTAAAAGTGGATGCTTTTTGTTTTATCTAATTTCTGTTTTGCATATATTAGATTAAGTGTGATTATTCATAATGTGTTGTGTAAACGTGTTTTGGTTAGTTTATAGATAGACTAATTCAGAGCTTGAAGCACATATCTCATGCAAAATGATTTAATTAGTAGTCTATAAAGATTTCGGCAACATATGCGCCGTCTATAACGGTACTTATAACTGTGATATTAATTGTCTAATAATGATGTCTATGTTTTTCAGACGGTGATTATTTATTATCCCGTTGCTGTGACTGTCTAGCTGTTGAAGTGTGTTTAATTTAGTTGCTGTGAGATATCATATGCGTTATTATATTAGTGTTATTCTAATGATTTATGTTTCAGACCAATATTAATAGCTATTCGTGTATGCATGAGCTTGAAACTATATTTGCTGTTTCTTGTTGTTTTAAGAAGCGCATGCGGGTCTCTATTTATTGATATACTAGTATATTCTGTTAATTGCGCATACGGAAATGTTCCTCCTTTTCGGTTCATGTATTGTGTCAAAGTACTTATGACGGTCGCAGCTTTATTACTAGCTGCATATTTGCTGATTTCTCTAAAATTAGAGGGTTTTGGGAGGTGATGAAGGCACCTTTACACTGATCTAGAGCCATGGGTCCTCATACGCCCCCCTGGCATTAATATAAAAAAGGAAGACAAAGAAAGAAATATAAAAACAATTACCAGTAGGGTTGCGTATCCCGCTCGCAGTTACCCGAATCGTTCATAATCACCGATTCATGTATGGAGTGCCCGTGAAGTAATACGCGCATTTCTCTTGATTGGTGGTATTGGATAAATCGGACAAATATTGCAGCTGCGTTAAACAAAACTATTGCATCACCTTATGCACTTTTATAAGTTTTTAATTTATTGCTTGCCATTTGTTTTGAGCGAATAGTTTCGCAGTGGATGGAGAATGTTTGTGCCAGCCACACATGTTGGTGCATGTGTATGTTTAGATTTGCTTATTAAAAATTGTTCTATAGAATTAGTTTTAGTATCGTTTTAGTTCCCGAGATGTTAACTTTAGACGGCCTGCTGTTATTCGTTCATACTTCGTACGAAGATGGTTTCGATAGTAGTTACCGTGGTATTCTTCCGTCCTGGACAGCAATCTAAGCGACAACCACTGTGGAAAGACGCACGTTCCGGCTCCAAACAAAAATCGATTTCATGGAAATTTTGCTGCCAATAACAAGCCTTATACCTATTTGCTTTGTTGTTTCTTTTTTTTCTTGTTGGTTGAAACAATTTTGAATCGGGAATAATTGTTTTACTCACGATAAAATAGTGAGTAACACATATTCGATAGGCAAAATTCCATAGAATACACTCGCTGACTTATCTACGTCTATTAAAAGTACACACTTTAGCAACACTGATTCGTTCTGACAAGCATCCATAGAATAATAGACAGTAAGATTAATAATGAACGGAGAATTACTTATATTTATAAACTTGCCCTGCATGTTTATTTGAATAACGGTTGGTAGATCTATATATTAAGAATTATATAGAATTGCATTTTCTCTTATCTTTTCCTGTAGAGCCTATTCAATGTATAAAAATATTTTGCATCTTTCTATTAATTGACACTGGCGGAAGCTTCATACGTTAGTAATTTAATTTCATTTAAATTAGGTATTTTTACTTTACGTGCGTTTTATGAATGCATTAAAACTATAATAGTTATACACGCAAACGCTCGAGACGTATTTTCCCTAAGGAATATAAACCTATTTCGCCACTATTGAATATAACTTTACGTTTTTGTTAGCACAAAATGAAGTTAAATCATCATATTTAATTGCAATGAATGTTCCCTGACGCATGTTTTTATGAGGCACACATAGTATAAATGCTTAATCCATAATAATGATGATAAACACTCATATTCATTATCGTCATTATTTTCTTAGAAAAAATGTATATTCTATTAAATGTTTATTTGCCTGACAAATACTGTATACATTATTTAGAGTTACAAAATCAAGGATGAAAAATATGAGACGGTAACATCAGTTAATTGTACGGACATTACATAATTAAGATATCTTGAATATGTGGACTTTACATAGTTTCCCGACGCCTTATGATGCTCTGCATCATTGTGTTTTCTTGTGAAGTACTGATGTTTCTACCAAATTCTCGTGTAGAGGATTTTCAATCTACAAATAGAAATTGGTTGTATATAGACTATTAATAAATGCATTGTATACTAAAATAATTAAATCATGAAAATCGGCTTCAAATATCTATATTTCGTTGTTATTGTAATATGCTTAGATTTTACTTTGTATAGATAAACATACTGACGTTGATGAGCAGATGAGTCTGACTTATTTTGGTTATTCGAGTAAAACTGATTTAAAACATGGGGCAGTTCATCAGTTCATTGCTTTTACATGAAATAATGATATTCTTTTTATTTATTTCAAATTTAGAACAGACCAGTCTTTCCCAACAATATAACGTTTATATTAATCTTGACAAAATTGAACATTTGCAGTAAATTGAATGATACAATTTCGAATGTGTTATCATTATAAAAGTGAGATCAATGCATAAGAAATCAAAACAATAATTACGTTGGATATAATTTTATCTCACATATCAAAATGTTAACAATATCCATACATTTTATATTTTACCTATTCCCAGTGCTACTTCCGCAATATTTACAATAAATTAAATGAAATTCGATGAACTATGCATTTTTGTTGTGCTATGTTTTCAAGATCAGAAGTTGTCGTAGTTTATTTCCAGCGACAATACATGGTACAAGTAAATTAGAAATGAAGAACAAAGTGCAAATGTCCATGTACAATGATTCAACTTTCAACATTCTTAACATGTGTGAACAAAGTATTTGTTTAAATTTTCTTACAACAAATGAATTGATTTTGTAATCACCATCAAAAATATCTAAGGCATGACACCCTGAAAAATATATCTGAAAATCCTAGCTCATTATCTTTATGCGATGAGTGCATACTAACAAAAAAACTAAGCCAGACTTCTGCGAAGTGAGTACAGTAACTGTCTTACTGGATATAGCTGGTAATAAAAATGGCGAGTTCAATGCATTAACGGTTTTCATGGCCAACTTCTTTAGAAATTCAAAAGACATAACCGCCTTTCACTGAGCAATATTATAACTATTATTGTATGTGCAATAAAAACAACATGTCATTGATTATCATTGCAGACGTTTGTTTCACGGAATTTCAATGCATTTGTACGATATAGTCATTAATAACAATTTATGTATTGTATGTGTGTATTCCTTTCTTGCAACGGAGCCATAAACAGAAACAAATGAAACACAGAAAATACATAGTCTTCGAAAAAAAATAATTTACTAAACAAAACTATGCAGTGAATCTATGCTACCATAATAATAAAAACTTGTGTACATGTACTGTTGTAAACGAATTGAGCGATAGCTTCATGTAGAAAATGTAGGTAAGAATATGTGTGATGATTAAATACACGGACGAATACCGTCACAAAACATTTGTAGATTTGTCACATTCTACATACGAAACGAATACCGACATAAACCTTAAAAATAAAATTTTAGTATTGCGGTTTTCCTTGTTAGTTCTCATAACTGATATTTACAAAATACATACAAATCCCCATTTTACTAATCCAGTGGCTGACGTAAAGCGACCTATTTTAATATGTATTTCCTAACTCCTTCTTTTTCGAGGAAAAAGCAAGGCCATGTGCATGGAAATAGAGAAACATTTCGTTAGATTGAAACTGCATTGAGTTAACATGTTGTTCAAAGTATCATTTTGAGCATAGTACACAGGTTTGACAAAGCAAACACAAAAAGTATTGCATGGAACATCCTTCGTCAATTAAAGAGATACACTCATAAGTCAATTCATGCATTTGTGTCACCATTAATAAAAAAGGTCTCGAAACATTTAGGTTGAAATGTTCCAGACACTGTATTCTTATGTGGAAATGAAACAAGAAGTTTTTCGAGTTTATTGAATACTGATCTAGTTCTAGTATGCTAGAGTTTATTTTATTTGAATGTTTACTTAAAGGTCAAGCAAATGACAGTTTTATTTACAGAAAACTACGAATAATGCCTGTGAATAAGACAGTTAAATGTGTGCATTGCTCCTATAGTGATAAGTATTGTTATACCATGTTTTACAACAACGTCTACTTCGTACGGTCTAGGTATAAGCAAACCTTTTTTTAAATAATCTATAAATATACCACCAAAATTTCTTCTCTATATTACTTCATTAAAAACCTCTTTGCGTTTGTCCACACGTATTTCTTTTTTTACAAAAAAACGGGTGCATTTTACTTATACGGAAGACTACAAAAGAAAACATGATTGAACTACAAAGAGTTTAATTAACTTAGTATGTAAACACTTATATGTCTGTTTGGAACCATTGTCAACATCAAAGATAGGCGTTCGATTAAAGCTTTGTTGAGTGTTTTTTATGAATTATTTTAGTAATCACATCTCCGGATCCCGGATCCCTGATCGCATGTAACTCGTTAAACGGATAAAGAAATCACGAAAATGGGTATTCAAACGAGGTCTTAATTTTAAAACAGCTCCCGTTCTAACCTCCCATATTCTCTATCACAGACTATCAACATTTACAAATTAGTTTACAACCGTATATATATTTGCAGTTTTAGAAACAATGACTTGATTATCATTTCAGACTATAATATATCAAATGTAGGTAAGTGAGTATATCGTTATTTTCGACATCGCTGCAAAATAAAGTGTGAAAGTTCAAAGACATCATGAGTGGAGTGTACTGAGAAATAACCTTATGATAGTTTTTTTTATAGTGGCACATAATTGTCTTCTTACCCATATTTAAGTTTTTTTTTATCTCACATAAGCAGCTTACTTATTATTATTTCAATTCGTTGATACGCTATTCAATTCGGTAATGAGAGGTAATTAGGATACCTCTCGTAATTACAATGCGTTGGCTGTTTATGTCGCCGTTATAAAATTAAATAACTTTCGATGAGAGAATTCGTAAATATTGTAAAATTATGCCATGCGTTGCGAACTATATTAGCGTGTTTTCATGAATCAGGAATGTTGGCGCATTCTTGCTTTCCATCGGTTCTTAAATGTAGTATCATATTCTATCATTATTATATTATAGGCACCAGATATGTCAACGTGCCCACAACTGCACGGGTCAACCAGATATGTCAACTTGCCAACAACTGCACGGGTCAATGCCAATGCATTGATCTGAAACATATATTATTTCCGTTGGCAAAGGTAATGTCCGGTATCCCACAATTATATCCTAGCTGTGGCATTGAATACAAACTTTCAAGATTGCAGAGTTAATCTTGAATGCAAAATCAAAGTTGGAATAATCGAGAACTTTGAAACATTACTGAATATAATTTACATATTATGTATAAAATGTAATAATAAGATTATATAATAATGGACTTGTTGAAGCTGAAACAATGGGTAAAATAAACATGTCATCTTGCATCTGCTGTAACAGTCAACATGTGTTTTAATTAAATTTTAATACAGATGAGTTATAATATATTTGATATCAAATTATAATAAATTACGACACTATGAGATAAAATCAGGAATACAAAATAATCCACAATTGAAATCATGAAATGGGGACTCTAAGAACAAAATGTCAATACCAGCTATACAATAGTCGGCCTAGTTATTGCATGCATACACTTAATGATTACACATTTTCCACAACTGAGGTTTTAATTTATGATGTGGAACAATTGGTCAGTGTCATCTAAACAGTCTTTATATAATACACAATATTATACAAACACTCATATTTGTTGGTCATTTTGCTTCGTTTCAAAATAGTTCTGATATTGTGAGTTTTCATGTGTGATGCTAATTTTTGTGTGCAACCGTCAAATTAGTTTCGAATTTAAATTAGGTTGAACATAAAATATGTTAAACAAAGTTGGTTAAATTATATACTTATCCATTAAGTCAAATCAGATGTTAATTTTGCAACAAGCATGTGAAAATAAAGGTCAGATTCATCTTAAATAATCAATGAGAATTTAATGTCTACTAATTGCACTACATTGCACATTAGCAACCATTTGTAAATGTGAAATCCTATTATAAACGATTTCAATATATGTGACATAACTTGTAATTCACATATACAGTAATGGAGGACATTTATTTCTCGGAGAAAGCTGCAGAAGAAACCCTTTATTGCGTTGCAACGTCCATTTCAAATCATGCAGCTGAGCTAATAATTTGCAATTGCCTGATTTTAAGTTCTATTTACGACAATCGTTTTTGATCATCATATTTTAAACGTTAAGACATACGTTTACAGATTCATGCTTCGGAAAAGTTAAAATAACTTGGTGTACGATTAACACATCAGTACTTGAGCTTGAAATATGAAGTAAAATGTAATGTTTTATAATGTAATATATTCAACATTAAAATTCTACAGCGTGCATTTTGACTAGTTTAGTTTCTTCGATACATAGAGATTAACTGTAAAACTTTATTCCGTTGATTAACTCCAGGAAAAGATACCCAGTACGAGTTTTATGTATATATTATGTGTGAAACGTTTCACACAAAACTGAGCTGAACAGTCGCTAGAACAGAAATAGAACGCGATAAAGATTAAATTCACACCACACTAAACGTTGTAGTGTGTACGAAGATGGCAATCTTGATGCTAAAAAAATTCAAACGCGTACGCATGTTCACAGTGTTTAGTCACTTACGCTGTGATCATATCAAACGCAATTTTAAGCCATAAAGGTTAAACGTGATAATGAATACATAAATGGTTTGCTATGCACAAAGAAAATTCATTTGAAAAGATGAGAATCGAAAAACAATCGCAACAGATTGCGCTGCTTAAAATGGCATACATATTAATATTTGCAACTCTGTAAACAAAATGTGATGGTTCTGAAAGAACAATGAAAAAAAACAACATATGAACTGGACTGTATTATGTTGATAAATCGGATGTTGCATGTTTGGTTATAGTTGTAATATAAGTGGTTCTAATAATATTGTTTGTGTTAAGATAATATTATAATGGGTTAAAATCGTATCATATGTGGTTGTATTCATATGATGGTACGTTGTAATCAATGCTTACTACCATTTGATGTATGGTTAAAATAATATGATTTGTGGATATAATCATAATTGTGCTGTTTGGTAGTAAAACTATGTTATTTAATTAAAATGATTATTATGATGTTGTTTTATAAACTCGCGGCGACCAGCTGATGACCGGACGGCGTTCGTGCAGTGAATATGTGAATCGTGCGGTCGCCGCGCAAAATTGCAGATGACAACAACTTAAATTTATTGAAAGAAGTATCGAGTCAATACAAGTCGGTCGGTCGCATCCCGACTAAACGGGGACCGCCCGGTGTCTGTACAAGCACGGCCTGATATTCTGACGATAACTGTGCATCGGTCGGTGCATTTTCGAGCGACTGCAGGCGACACGAAGGTGCCCGCACGGTCGCCGTCGAAATCGGACCATGCTTTTAAAGATGAAAAATCGTACAGCCACGCCCAATCCAGGCTAACGCCGTCCGGCGATCGGACGGTGCCCGGCCGACGTGGTTTTCTCTGAACCCGAAACAAATCGTCCGGTTGCCGTTAACTTTTAAGTATATATAAAACTTCGACGGGCGCCATCCGATAAGCAAATGTTCTGCTGCCACCGCCCGATTGCAACTGCTGCAAAGCGGACACCGTCCGATTTTGCCAGATTTTGTGTAAAACAGCCAACGTCCTTATTTGTGACTGGGGCATTAATTTGATATGTAAAGTAACACTTACGTTGATGTTATAGGAGTTTACGTACACTGTATAGCAATAACTTTTAAAGTATAAAAAATCAATATATAGAAAATGTACGCATACATAAACACAGAATAAACTGCAGAAACATACAAGCACATTTAATTTAAAAAAAAATTAGGAAGCACAACATTGATTTCCAGAAAATGCTTCAGGGATTTAGTTGCAATAATAAATATAATACAACCAACAATTTAAATAAAAGCTTGACATCAAATGCTAAACAATATAAGGTATCAAATTGCACTGTTATTAATTTTAATCTAAAGCTGCTTTTGGGAATCTGTAATGTGTTAAGTATCCCTTGTAAGATTCAACGATCTATATGTGACCAATGTATGAAATTAACTTACAGAAGTTTGGTTTTACTGGTGCTTTTTTAGATTAGGTTGGACAATTTGTCACAGGCGTAATATCCGAGGATTTTCCAAGAGAATCTGACTGCCATAATTATATTGGTGATTTAAAAGTGGGATGATCAATTAAGTTTTCCATAACAGACTTATCAAGTAGAGCAGACATTGCAAACAGGTTCACGTGCACGATTCAATGCCTCCGACAGATGAATTCAACACATATTTATATGTTCAGTTATTTCCTTAACAATATGTTACAAAACTAATAGTTATTTGCAGTACATAAATTCCCTAGTCGGTTGTTACAATTGCAGCGTTAAGGTGGTAGACGACATCACATGACAAATCAGATTTTCCTAAAGAGGTTGGAAGTTTTATTCGTGAAGGCAGACTGCTTTAGTTCTTCCGTTAAAAAAAAATTCAAATGTATTAAAATCAGGGGTGTTAACATAATAAAAATTACTTGTTGCCTGGCCGTCTACGAGCAGTTGTTTATAAAAAATATGCGCTATGGTTCCATCAATTTAATAAAAGCAATTATATTAAATAAAATTAAAGTTAACTGATCCAGCCATTTACGCTTTTGTGGACAAAACGTAGGAATATTTGCTTAATTCCGATCATTCGTTATTTGATGTACATATTATATTGATCGAAATGATTTTCACCAAGACCCTAATCGAGTTCGTTAAAAAAAATAAACGGTGGAAATCTAATGTGGGTATTTAATGGGCATATGTTTATTAAATGAATGCATTTCATTGGTTTCGACTACGTTATACAATGTTAACGTGATGGCCATTGTATGTATGAATGTGTTATCTTGTGGGACATAGTCATACAGTTAGTATATGCTATACATATATGCGACAGATGAGAAAAACAACACAAGTTACTTTTATAGTCAGATGAGATGAGTCTAGCACAATGCAACAAGTAAAAAATACAACATTAAATCACAAATCTAATTAAATATATATCTTTCTTACATGAATTTGATAATAGGCAAAACACAGAAACTTCATACCCCGAACTAGATAATCCTATATCCACAGAAGAAATAATAAAGGCAACAAAACGGTTGAAAAACAATAAAGCGCATGCACATGACAATATTATATATGAATACTTTACAGAAACAATACATGTCATCGCCAAGCCATTAGAAATATTATTTAATTACATACTTGATAAAAAGCGTTTTCCACGCAGCTGGTCATCCGGAGTTATCATACCAATGCATAAACGTGGGGACATTTCAGACCCAAATAATTATCGAGGGATTACATTAATAAGTTGTTTTGCAAAACTGTTTACAAGTATATTAAATGAACGTCTTAAACAATGGGCAGAAACAAATGACATTCTAACGGATGCACAATTCGGCTTTAAACCAAACTGTAGCACAGTCGATGCAATATTTATTATTAATGCACTGATAGAAAGGCAGTTGCAGAATAAAGATAAACTATATTGTTGCTATATTGACTACCGGAAGGCATATGACGTCATCAATCGCGGTCAATTATGGAGTAAAATGATTAATGTGGGCATCGACGGAAAACTCATAACCCTTATTCGATCCATGTACGAAGAAGTTAAATTACAGGTTAAACACATGGGTAATTTATCAGAAAAATTCAGAAGTAACGTTGGTATATTTCAGGGGGAGATAACCTCGCCCATATTGTTCTCGCTGTTTATTAATGACATCGAATTCGATTTGCAAAATGGAATAAACGCTGGCATTACGCTAGATCAAATATCGATCTACCTATTATTATTCGCTGACGACGCGGTTTTATTTTCTGAAACCCAGGAGGGCTTACAAGAATCATTAAACAATTTAGAAACCTACTGTGATAAGTGGAATTTAACAGTTAACATTGAAAAAACCAAGGTCATGGTATTCCGAAAGGGAGGGGCAATTAGTAAAACATTAAAATGGACATATAAAGGTCAAGAATTAGAAATTGTGAACAATTTTAATTACCTTGGAATTGTCATGTCAAGTGGTGGATCATTTGTGCCCGCAACAAATACTCTATATGGCAAAGCAATAAAAGCGATGCATTCTTTGTTCACCCTAACAAAAGACATGAGCGTACCTATAAATATCATGTTCAATTTATTTAACGCATATGTATTATCAATTTTAAACTATAACTGCGAGGTTTGGGGATTTATCAAAGCGGAAAACATTGAACGCGTTCATCGTAAATTTTGTAAAAGACTATTAAATGTAAAAATGTCAACAAATTCATTATCGTTATATGCCGAAGTTGGTCGATTCCCCCTGTATATAGACAGATATGTCAGGATCGTTAAATATTTTTTTAAATTATACACTTTAAAACAGGGAAATTGTATTCTTAAACAAATTGCGTTATTACAGAGATTAGAAATTGAATGTAAAAATAACGCAAACAATTGGACATCGAAAGTACGGGACATTCTTAACCAAACCGGTTTTGCCGATGTATGGCTATTCCCTGAATCAGTGAACACAGATCAATTTATCCCGTTACTTAAAAACAGATTACGAGACCAGTACATCACTAGCTGGAATGCCAGTGTCACATCATCTAGCTCAATGACTCTATATAAGGAACTAAAACCAGTATTCGAAAGATCATCGTATCTTGATATTGTTGAAAATATCAAACATAGGAATATTATTTCTAAATTACGTTTGTCGTCTCACAAATTATTTATAGAAACGGGTAGACACCATAACATTGTCCGAGATCAACGCAAATGTGTGTTATGCAACCTAAATGACATCGAGGATGAATATCACTTTGTTCTTAAATGCCCTTATTATGCTGATGTCAGGAATACATTAATTCCAAAGTATTATAGATCCCGTCCAAATATGTACAAGTTTATCGAACTAATAAATAGTTCAAACAAAATATTGTTAAGAAAACTAGCTATTTTTTGTGTAAAATGCTTTAAAATACGAGAAAATGTCATATATATGTAGTATAAAATATCTATATTTTTTCACAAAGAAAACATGTACAAATAATGTAATATTGTTGAAATTGTTAAAATACGTGTGACATTATGTAGTCACTATGTATTAACCTCATCCATGTGACATTCTCACGAAAACATGTTTATTTCGTGTCTATTTAAATTGATTTATCTTCGAAATGATGTATGTTTTGTATTTACTTCAAACGCATGTTGTTATTGTATATGTGTGTTAATGACGATGAGCTTTATATGCTTAAGTCGAAAAATAAACTATTCTGTTCTGTTCTGCTCATGACAATTATAACCATTGAAACCAATGATGAGAGAAACTTGTCATAAATAACAAGCCATGGACAGCCATGCTTTTATCTTGATAAAAAAGCATCGCGTAAATTGTCAATATTTGCTATTTGTTATTGGATCTTTTGATGTAACACATTAAAATAATTATGCGTTGGCCTATTGTGAAAATTGTATGTTTACGAATTGAAGCTGTAATTTCGACCACTGCGACAAACTTGAATAACGTTTATTCTATTTTTAAAATGAATGTTATTACCGAATATCATTTCTGCGACGATTGAATAAACTTACATATGTTGTGTATTTTTGGAAATCAGGTGCCACTTTAACGTTTATGAAACAAATAATTCACAGATCACTGATGATCTTCATTGTGTACGCTATATCTATAGGAGTAAGACAACGGCAATCATTGTCGCCATTTTTATTTTCAATGTACTGAAATGATATTGAGGAACATTTCATGCTTAATAAATTTGAAGGCGTTGAACTTGGTATGTTAAAACTGTTTTTATTACTATATGCTGATGACATTGTTATTTTTGCGGAATCGGAAATAGGATTACAAAATGGGTTAGATTTGTTAGATCAGTATTGTGCTAAATGGAAGTTAGGCGTTAATGTTAACAAAACAAAGATATTGCTATTCAAAAAGGGCGGGCAAAATAGAAGAAATTTGAAATTTATTTATAAAGGAAAGGTTTTTTCAGGGAGTGGGAGATGTGAATAGTTTTATATATATTGCTAAACAACGAATATCTGATGTTTTTGTTCAAAACTGGTCAACTGATTTACAACGATCGACCAGGGGTAGAAGTTATAGCCTTTATGGCAGCTTTAAATTTCAGCCCTACCTAAATGTAGTAACTTTATCAAAATTTAAAATCGAGTTAACTCGTTTTAGAGTATCTGCTCACAGACTTGAAGTAGAAGCAGGCAGATGGCACAAGCCTGAAAAGACACTATATCAAAATAGAAAATGTAAACATTTTAATGTTCTGGAAGACGAGTTTCATTTTTTACTCGAATGCCCAGTATTTAACACTTTAAGAAAACAGTATATAAATAAATATTATTGGAAGCATACAAATATTATAAAATTTATTGAACTCTTACAGACTGACAATCAAAAGACAATTAGAAACCTTGCCACATTTATTTTTAATGCTTTTAAATTGAGAACAGAATTATATTATCAATAATTTCTCTCCATATAACTATTGTATGTCTCAGTTTACAATGTTATTTTTGATAGCATTATAACTAAATATACAAGAATTTGTTGTACTAGCATGTTAAATACTTAATACGATTTACGTTTTGTTATTCATACTATATAAATGTTAAAATTTGTATTGCATAAAACAGTTATTTATATGCCTGTACGTCATTGACCACGTTTGACTATATTGTGTTGTAATATATGTGTACTCATGGGCTTTAAAGCCTAATGTATGTTGAAATAAACTCTAAACTCTATCTGTCTCTCAATATCTTCAAACATCCTTATTCGGAGTGAGATCCATATTCCGATGATCCATTGTTTTATATTGTAATTGCTCTTTGGGCTAGAATTTTCAGTTATATTGCTGATATTGGGTTTGAAATGTGTAGGACAGATAAACGTATTCGAAAAATATCTACACTTAAATCATTTTTTTACACAACGTTTAAAATTGCTACACGTTATGTTATTTCACAGACAGTGTTTTCTATTTTGTCAGTTTCTGCAAACAAAGTCATGAGATAGCTAGATTAAGTTTATCTGCAACGTTGACAATTCATGAATGGATACTGTGTTCGGTTGAAAAACAAGACTAAACTGTATTTCATGTTATTTTAGTGTGTCGTCCGAATTGTGAACATGGTGGATTTAGGTAAGTAGCAAACACATTTTCCTTTTTGGTCATGTTTGCTTGATAAAAGCGCAAAGCAGTGATGTAGTTGATAGAAAATGTTTTATGATTTCAATATAAGTATATATATCAAGTCAACTGAAGGTCTGCGAATTGATTAATTTATTATGCCATCGGCTTTTGGACAAGTTATGACACTTATATTTTGATACTGTATAAAATGATATTCTTATCACAAATCAAAACGGATGCTGATTTGAAGACCCTTATTTAAACACAAACTTGCTTCAGAATCTGCAAAATCTGCAAAAATTGTAACATAAAAGTGGCGTTCATATCCTTATAATTTATTCCAAAATAAACGCTTTAATGTCTTTTAGGCATTTTACCAATTGCCCATAGAATGCCTTATAAATTACGAGAACATGTTCAACAAAGCCGAAATTATAATAGTACAGTAGAAAAAGAGCATATTACATTACAATTTAATTACTCCGTGGAAGGATATTAACCAGAATATCAAATGTCTGAGAAAGAATGGAATGATACAAATTAAAGTACACTCTACATTTTCTTCTTGTTAACAAAGTAAACAAGACATATCATTAATAAAAGTAACGTTGATAACTTAGATCAAAATCATGCAATAAGTGCACGTTTTTATAACACTACATCATTATTAAAATATACGCAGCTTTTACACAAGACTCCTGCAAACTCTCTCTTAATGGATATACAGTTCTTGATGTATTTTGACTGAAAATACATCATATATTCTTCAGCCTTCGTTAGTAATGAAGCAGTATTCCCAAGGCAGCTGCATATCAGAAGATAATCTTTTGGCATTTAAATCTGACTTCCTCGGTCCATGTTAAAACACTTTCACCAATAGCATTTAACCACAAAATTAACAACTAAAGTTATATAGATTAGGTTTTTATTTAAGTGTTCAGCAAATTGTATAAGTTTTGTGTCAATCTCAATAATTCAATAATGGATTAAGAATCTTTAGAAAGATAATATATGCCATTAATAATAGCATTAAACCAGTTCCGTTAGATTTCGATTTCGACACTGCGCTTATCGCTTATTAACAAATGTTGTTCAGTATCTGTTATATACGCATTAATAACCATTAAAGTACATGTATTGCCATTGTACATATAAACTAAAACGATTTCCTACGTGTGTTCTTAAATTTGTGTGTGTAGAAAATGAATGGAATGTTACTAGTGTGGTATTTTAGCGATTATTTGTTATACCAATACATAGTTTGTATCACCAACTTACAAGCAAAATTATATGTGTACAACATATGGACCATTATCCTCAATCAACTGTTACACTTAATGTGTAAGAACATTATAATCTACAAAACGCGTAAACGCGTACTATGTCATTTCCGAGAATATCGCAAAAAGGAGGATTCAGGTGATATTAATGCTATTGTTCATCATGTCCTTTATATAAATAAACTTTAGTTATATTCGCTCTACCTTGTGTTTTGGCGTTATATTGGCTTTGCTTTTCAGGCGTTCATCATGCGTGCTTTTAGACTAATATTCATAGAAAACATATCAGTATAACAATGCGGTGTTATCCATACTCTGAAAATCCTAAAATGTTTTGGGAAAAAGTTTACGTTAGTCACCATCTGCTTCATATTTTTCGGAAATACATGTATTTCCACTAAGTTGAGTTATTCTTTTGATGATTTTTCAAGGCAATCTGAACCGTGATGGCTAAATTATGTGAATTTATTGGAAAAAAATAAAACCATAAAAAGAGTACACTTAGTACACAATTAAGTTCTCTGTACAATTATGACAGAAACATTTAATAAATAATCTGCAATAAAGATTCACATTCTCTTCGTTAAAGAAACGCAGCGAATTAAGTACAAACGCCGGTCACTTTCCTTTTTCCTTTGGTTTATTACTTCCCGATAAAGATTAGTTTGACTGATTTGCTATTTTTATTTTAATGTCTCTTTGAATGGATCATTATTATGTGTTGGTGTGTAGGATATTTGGAGAATTTACAATAAATAATGATGCTGTTGAATTCTTTCCCATATATATCATTTTTAAGTTTATGTCAATTTGTGCAAGAGCAGACATATGCTACAATTATTATGGTATGGTTCATGGGAACTTTGTTTGACGGGTGGCTAATTTGTCCATGTGTGTGCGTCAAGCGCCAGTCAACCGGTTTAAACCCCATATGCTTTACATTGACCGTTCCGAGACTGTGACCCCAGTTGTTTTCATATTTGTCTTTTGTGTTGGTTACGAGTTTTTTTTATTGTGCTGTGTTCTTTGACAATTGGTCACTTGCCTTAAATAAAATTTTCTGTTGATGCAGCTGAAGTTTCACTTTTTGTTGAAGCAAACAACACTAACTGCAATACAACTAAAACTTCTATATTCGTCGGAATGTACTAATGTCGTGTTTGAAGGATGATAATGTCAATGGCACTTAATTTCGTATACTAAAACTTTTAAATGTAATAAAGTAATATATATGGGCATATGTGAAAGTGTTTGAGATACTACGCAAGGCCAGCTAAGTGGGATATTTCTTGATGATCGTTTTCAGTTGTGAATAATAAAACACAAACTTCAATGCCTGATTAAAAATCGTACCATTAAAACCACTTTTAAAATCAAATAAAGTTCCTGGGTTATGTACCAACGTAGCCACATACTCATGCCAGATACTTTTATTTAAATGACCGTTTTAATTGTTCAGTCTGAATTCGACCACTTTCATCTGCTGTGTGGCTTTAATAAAATTCAGCGGTTTACTTTGTTTCTTATCAATTATTCCGTACTGCACATATCCCTGGTTTTTTCTTGTTATTTGAAAAGTTTTATATGTACTAATAAACTTATTTTGCTCACCTAAATGTAAAATTTGTGTAGGCGAATAAATCCTGTCAGCAATCAAATCAGATTGCGTTCACTTTCAAAACTTTGAATATCAAATTACATGTAATGTAATTAAACCACACAATCTTGTTTTATATTGCACATTCAAACGTCGTGCATTGAACAGGCGCCTAGAAATGTTTAAAACAAGATTAGGATCAGTAATATTGCATTAAATACTGAACGAAATTAATGATCAATGTGAATACTATTTAAATAATGTAACGCAAATACACTGCAATGTGCCAGCTTACTTGTTTCTGCGATATATATATTAGGTCCTAAGTTGCAGATTCCATGTTTCATCACTCTGTGTGGCTTCTTCACATTCCGAAAATCGTACGTTTTAAGAAATTCCTTCTCCAGCGTGGTCATCATTTACAGCAATCTTAGTCTACTTTTAACCTATATAAAATATTATCCAGCGCGCTCGATATTTCAGATTGATGTTTTCCCATTTATTAAAAAGGTACATGTGGTTGCATTAATGTAGCAATAAATTGTATCCAGACGTCATCCATGTTAGTTAAATGCAAATAAAAAGCATATTATATATTATTATGTACACGTGGCTATCAAAATGCCGAGTAAAGGTAGCACTATCGTTGTATGAGCAACCTCATTATATTTATAACTACCAACACTCGCCTTTTATCAAGCAAGTTTGCAGATATTATATAATGAAAATGTAATATAAGTATCCATTGTTCTATTATAAATCATTGCATTGCATGTCATGATTTATCCTAAACGTTGTGAACCTCGTTTGCTTGCATTGTTTAATATCCTCATTAAAAATAATAGATGGAAACAAATCAAGCTATGAATATCTAAATCTGCGTTAATGTGATGATTTAATATAGATTTTAACAATCTAACTCAAACTACCGATGTACAACATTCATTATAAGATTTTCACTAATACTTTTGAATAGGTTACCGATTGTGTTCTACCGCCCATAGTACTTATTAGATTTCTTACGAATACACTACTTGTCTACATACCAGGCTGCCTTATAAGTAAGTAAGTAAGTAAATTTTTAGTATCGTGACTTGTGTATAACTTTCACATTTATAATTAAATACAGATACAAAATATATCACACCCGGCCCACCGGGCCTATAAGTCACCTTAGCAAGTTGCGTTATTAACTACGTTATAAATTGATAAAGCATATCAACAATAAATATGGTTATCACATGACAGCAGCGACAGACTTAAGGTACTGTGCGTTTGGCAAGATTTATTATAATTAATTAATGAACTGTAGTTTGCCGGGACATGGATTTTGCTTAATCAAATAGTATTGTTAAAGTTTGCGTATACATAATCACATCGTAACATTTTTAAACATAGAGCAATTGGTGTATGTGCAAGGTGAACAATATAACAAGACAAGTGTGCATTCCCTAAAACATAATTACTTTCTGCCAGGAATTCATTAAATAATAAATATCATTAACCGAGTATTATACAGTGAAATGCTGTCTAGAATTTATAACTGGTTAATGATCTAATAAGATATGATAGGGAAATATTAGTGCAGAATAACATTACATCCTAATGATTATATTGTCTTAACGCTAAAGCTGTCTTATCAGTAAAGCGAAATGTTAAGATTGGTAATAGCGAAAAGAAGTTGTGAACATGTTTTATAAAATAAGTATGTTAACACTAAAAACTACACAATTATATTCGCGTACAAGCATAGGCTGAAATATTTCAGCAAAGATAAGCTATAATACACGCGTGAATATGGTATTGGCTACTACAGCGTTTTTATCTCAGAACTTGGTAACACAGTTCATACTTATGGAATTTGAAATCGTGTTTACGAATACAGAATACTTCTTCTGCGTAAGTAGGCAGTCGTAATATATCTGGCTTGTTGTCTAGTGTTATTATGGATCAGATAATCTAGTTGATCTATAGGGTACAGTGTCAGAAAACCAGTCTCCCGCAAGGCATCGCCAAGTATTCCAAGCCACATATATCTTGGATAATTTAACACAAAGTGTGTTTAATTTTCAACTGTTTGAAAGTCACAGAAGTTGCATAGTCTTCTATCCTCACTCTCGCCGAGATATCTTCCAGTTTCTATTCGTAATGGTAGGATGCCCGACCTTAATTGTACATATAACGAACGTTGGTGCTTTGATACGTCTTATGTGAGATACGGTTCTTGTATGAAACTTGTTTTAAAAGTACAATAAGTTCTCAATTTAGGCATTCTAGCATTCTTATATCAGAATACATCCGTATGGAATTATGAAAAAAGATGTATCGTAATCGGCATAACCGCACTGATAAAAAACGTACATATTCTATCAGAGCTGTTTTAAGAAGTTTTTATTAACCAACTTTACATTACTTACTACAATTTGTAACCTCTTTAAGGTTAAATATGAGTGTTTTGTTTTATCTATTTAAAGATGGCGTCATTTTGTTTCTGGGAAAGCTTTCATATTTCCAATGTCGTATCGGAACAGTTCAATCAAAAGCGGCACTGGTGTTAGCCAAATTACAATGCTTAGATCTCATACAGGAACAGTTGAATTCATACAGGAACTGTTGATCGTTTGATTTACTCGTGTTAACTATTAAAAGACGTGCAGTTTTGCTGATATTGCGCGTAATATTGAATGTTCAGTTTATTAATAATATTTGTTATTCCATCATACTGTTGCACAAATACATACATGTACAATCAGATTTAGGGTCTCATATAACAGATTAATGGTGGCTGCATTGACCTTATTTTATAATATATTAGCCCATAATTCAATCCTTCGATGAAAATGCATTTCTGCTGCTTTAGACGAAACAGCCATACATAACACATATAACGATCGTGGGACAGACGTGCGATGGAAAGACCAGGTTGGCAGCTGGAATAGGTTGTCGGAGGGCTGGGAGGTTGGTACCATGTGCGCGCAGTATGGGCCCTCGCTGTCGGATCAGTGCTGGATTCGGAAACCCGCCAACCCTAAAGAGGCTAGGGACATCCTTCCAGCTCCTAGGACTGTTCCTGCAGGACCTCCATCAGTACTTTCGACAACAGCCGCTGAATTTTTGTTTTTGAACTGAACTCCATTCCCTTTCTTGCAAGAGAAGCCGTACCTAGATGTTTACCATGCGTGTTTTGTGACTTTGTTTACACCACGTGACTCTCGTGTACTTTTATTTGTGAAGTTTCGTCACCAGTAACTGTCGTACCCGTGCTCTGTGGACATGTCTTCTGGAAGTGTAGTTGGGAATTGTGTTTGTTTTAGTTAATATTTGTGTGTTTGGAATGAACAAGTAAGTCTTTTTGATATATAATTGTTTCAATATGTCCGACGCACTATTTTGTTACCTGTGCGTATGTGCACAAAAATAGTTCTTTCTAAACTAAAATGTAAACATTACAACCGAATACACGTCCTGTACCTCAGATCGTTGACATTATATAAGTCTTTTCAAATTTCCATCAATTTAAGACGTTGAAGTTTGTGTAAGTATTTGACAAAAAGTTTGTATTGATTTTCATTATTGACAAATTCTTTGCAATACATATTTGAAAACGATATTGTAATATATTTCCGTGACCGGCGCGTTTCAGTCTTTTGAGTTTGATGATAACTCTAAAATGTTGTAAACTCATCTGACTACAGTTATAGAGAATATATGGTTGGTGACTTTTGATATCATGTGATATCAGACTAGTCCGATATGGCGTAGGAAAAAGGCGAGGCTTGTCGAGCCTTTTCCTAGGCCATATCGGACGAGTCTGATATCACATGATATCAAAGGCCAACTACCATATATTCTATTTATTATGCCACGTTTTGCAAATATTGTTTTATAATTAATAAAATAAGCTAAATAAATTAAATCGCAAACATTTCGCAATTTACAGTACAACAAAATATGCAAATAAGACAGCCTGATGGCGTCTACTTGCGTCGAATCATAGTTACGCATGAAAAATAGTTCTCGGTAAATTCATCAACAATAAGATTTTTACACATATTTAATCAATACACAAAAAATTGAAGCGAGAAATTGTTACTCATTGTAACATTGAACACAATACAAATCTACATTTACATCATTTCATCTATGAACACACACAAGAAGTAGACAGAAGTCGATATGAACGACTTTTAAAAAGTTCGCGTTTTATGTGAACATTGAACAACTAGGTCTAACAAAAAAAACAACAGCGGATTTAAAAAAAATCGGTGGATTTATTAGCAATTATGCGTTCAAAGTTGAGATATTGACGATTGCTCTGAAAACCTACCACCCACGTGTGATGTCAAAGTGGGTGGGGAACGCAACTGCAAGATTCAAAGATGCAGCTTGCTGTGATTGTGATGTGGGCTCGCATGGTGTCTTGAGCTGCAAACTATTCGTGGGAAAACGACGGGTACCACGAAGCTTCTGTATCACGTGTTTTCCGGCAGAGTCAGCATTTGGGGAGTGTCCTGGTAATACCAGTTTGAGTGCACATTATCCTTGAACTTGATTATCTTGGACTTGGCCTTGCTTATTCAATAAACATTAATTTTTAGAGCCAAGTATTTTAATATTTATAGAATAAATTAAATCATTGATACACATATGTTGTTTTGTTCATGTTATTGTGAGTTATTTTCAAGGGTGACTGAATTTATTTAATATTTTCAGGTTGACATCCAGTGAAAGCAAAGACTTGACATGTGAAAGTTGTTGCAACAGTACAATTATTGGTGACATTTTAGACTCTTTCTAGTGGACAAGTGTTACTGTATCAATACTTCAATAGGCAACTTATCTTGTATATGAGTTCCAAACTGCATTCAATTAGTTGTTTTTATTGTAAATTGAACAATTTCTAGTTGACCATCATGTAGATTCTTTTTTTTTTCAATTCCATGTTCTTCTTTTGGTTGTGCATCCTTTCCCTTAGTTTCTTTTCCTTATTCATTTCACTATTTCATGTTGGACTGAAGTTATTTAAAACACATTGACTTTTCTGCATTTTATTTCACAAAAACCTATTGTTTTTAATATTTAAAGCCACGTGTTTTTCTTTAACTTTTACATTTCATTTAGAAGTAAATTAATTTGTTGTGAATCAACTTAGATTGGCTTGTATGTATTTGAATTTCTGATGAAAAGTAAGAGTTCATTTTTGTTGAATTGACCATAATTCCTTAAATCATGTTTTTTTAAAACATTTTTTACATTGGATTTAAACAATGATTAGAACATCTAAATTGAATTGTCTATTAAAAATAACTGTTCTTAATAGCATTTTCCTAAAACAGAGCATTTGTATTAAAATGACACAAAAGCATGATTTAAGTAGCTTATTCCTATATAAGACTTACACTCACTGTACTGTAACTTAAAATGGTTCCCCTGAACCTATGTAAGACTTACACTCACTGTACTGTAACATAAAATGGTTCCCCTGAACCTATGTAAGACTTACACTCACTGTACTGTAACATAAAATGGTTCCCCTGAACCTATGTAAGACTTACACTCACTGTACTGTAACATAAAATGGTTCCCCTGAACCTATGTAAGACTGACACTCACTGTACTGTAACATAAAATGGTTCCCCTGAACCTATGTAAGACTTACACTCACTGTACTGTAACATAAAATGGTTCCCCTGAACCTATGTAATTGTGTAGATTAATACAATTAATGGTCTGAGTGAATTGGTTTGGTATTCTTCGCCATTTCTTCTGTATACTGATAAACTGGCACAAACTGTCATCCAGTTCTTTCATCAATTTCAATTTTTGTGATATCTGTAATTTTTTCAGCTTTTAAAAATCTCAGCTTTGTAAGATTTTATTGACAGGTTTTCTATGCTGTGCATTGCATGTGTTTGCATAATGCTTATTTGACATAACAACTTATTTCTTGTTAATTGAATAATGTTTAAATGTTTTGTTTCATAAATTTTATTTTTTGTGAATTAAAATGCTGTCATTGTATAGATCTATTCCTTGTTTACATTTTAACGACGTAAGTGACATTCCGCGCCTACAAAAAGTAGTTCCGAGGAGTGGGCGGGACTAAACAATCCCAGCACGTGACACAGTAGCATGATATTCGTTAATGTGGGCGGAGCTAAAACATGTTATCAGTCAGGGACATGATATTACAGAAAGTAGGCGGGCTTAATTTGCGTTATCGGACAGTGGTATAATAACGCTTAAAAATATTGGGTCAGCATCTTTAATGTAATTGTGCACTAGTGGCATAATAAAAAATAATATCATTGCACTGTTGCATTTCATATTGAATTGTGTTCGTATAAGCACTGTTGTCGATGTTTGGTTCTTTTGCCAGTCAAAGAGTATTTCATTAAAAATTGCAGAAATTGTACTTGACTGTCTTGACTATTGACACAATATGAATGTGAATTTGCATTATGTTATTTTTGCACAATGTTTCTTTGTGGCATTCTGATTTACATGTGCATTATAAGGGATATAGAAAACATTAACGTTTTGACATTTCTATGTTTGTTAAAAGGTTAGATAACTATTTATGTCATACCAGACTTTAACTGAATATGTAAATCTATTTGTGATTTAGATATTTCCTAAATTGATATTTGTCCAAAACAGTCAGTTCAGTGAGATAATTCATTTTTAATGTAGTATCTACAATTTAGTGTGTATGTATTCTCTTTTGTGACTCTGAGTATTTAACAAGTGTATGTTCAGGGTTTTATGCATTGTGAATTTTGTGTATTATGTGTGTTTTATGTTTTGTATTTAGTTTTACCTGTCCTAACTGTCTTCGCTACATTTTCTTGTATGTTTGTTTCATTGGCCAGAAGCGAATTTATAGGTTAATTGCTGTTGTTTAACATTTATTTTGAAATGGGGTGTCATAATTCCATTTGTATTGTTCTGATGATTGGAGTATGCCAAATCATTCTTTAACTAAGATTTTTTGTGTTCTTAAACGTTAGTGAAAACTATGTTTAAAGAATTTTTGTTTTGTGCAAATTTATACATGTACATTTGCATAATAATTTAACTTGGTCATGTGCCATATTTCATGATCATGTAAACTTATATTAGGTGATATCATTGCAAAATGATTTAATAAATCCAAATATTCCTTTGAATTAATTATGCAAATATTACTTTAATTTAAGTGCTAATTACAGAGACATTTGATGTGTTCTCTATAGATAGTGACCATATTTTCTTTATTCCTTGCATATTATTGAATTGATTAATTGGTTATTTGTTGAATGTTGATCAATACGAATATAGCTGTGTTTCGGTTTTGTGTAATAATTTGGTGTTGAGTGTTTGGTGTTTTGTTGTGGATCATCATGTTGTCTTATGATTTAAGATTTATCATGTTTCATTTTGGTGATCTGTCATACAGCTCATACTGACAAAGTGAGCAAGATTAACTCTTTAATATTTTCTCTTTATCATACGGTTTTCTTAAAAATGCCCAGGTTTTAAGTTTAACTATTGTGGTTGTACCTTTATATTTTAGTTGCTTATTTGCCCAATACATTTTTTTTTTCATTCAATGTGTAACATAAGAAATTATGGTTTGTTGTTTGTTAGGTGTATAATCTACAAACTAGTCGTAATTGCCATATTTGTGTTAGTGAAAGTTGTCAAAATTCTCTTTCAATTGTGTTTTTGATTATTGACTTAGTTTATTTTGCAAATGTCTCGAGACATTTGGAAGAAAAGGGGAACTGTGTAGTACAGGTCATTTTTATTATGTCCCTTGTTTACTTTGTCACAGTTTAGTTCCCTGTCCAGTGTGCGTCCATCCGCGTATTGTGATGAAATACTTGTTATGTCCAATCATTATAATTAATTTATAGGATGCAAGTTTTTCATTGGTTGGTCAGTAAATCAGCAATTACTTTCTTATGAAATTGCCAACCATGCTTGCATTTGCCAAGACCGTTTAGTGGACGCAAGTCACACACTTTGGTCGTTATTTTACCAACCTGGTGAGTTGATATATTTGTTTTCATTTATAGAACAGTTTGTATTGTTGTATTATGAAATGGGTGGAATTAATTTTATATTCATTCATTTATTTCTTTCATTTTGTATTGCGTGTTTATAACTTGTTTCTTTTTGTTTGTACAATTGTTTTTATTTGTTAACATGTAGGTCTTTCCGTCCTATGGCTATATTGGTCAGCGTCTAATAAAATGGGAAAAATCAACTTTTGGACTTGTGTCACCATGACCCATACCACACCACTACATCTATCTATCTATCTATCTATCTATCTATCTATCTATCTATCTATCTATCTATCTATCTATCTATCTATCTATCTATCTATCTATCTATCTATCTATCTATCTATCTATCTATCTATCTATCTATCTATCTATCTATCTATCTATCTATCTATCTATCTTCCCGTCTCAATAAGTACTCTGTTTGACGACAATCGTAACTTGCTGAGTGCAATTCTATACTTCTGAATGTTAACACATTTTATGTAAAATTGAAGTTAAAAAAGAAACCATTAAGATCACCAACAACTTGTGTCAGCCAGACCTGATAGAATCCCAATGAACTAAGAATAGATTTGACCTGACTTGCCCAGTGGGTTTTTAGGGGTTTACTTTCAATATCGTCTAGCATAATTTTATATATCATTTTAATGAATTTATGTTCTGGAGAACAGATCTCCTGAAACCAGTATTTTATCATATTTATGTTACTCATAGTTAAAAAGTCAAGTCTCCTTGTCTCTGATAATATAAAGTTATTTTGTGTGCTAATTTTGACATGTAATATGTATTTCATAAACATAGTAAGCACTCGTTCTAAGTGCGCCATTTTTTTAAATATCCAAACTTCAGAGCCATGTAGTAACATTGGTTTAACAAGCTTGTCAAAAAGCTCCCATTTGTGATCCGTGGCTATATTAACAAACTTACTTAGGTACTGTTTAAGCGTAAAAATAGCTTTTTGAGCCTGCCCAGTTAATGTCTGGGTTGCTTCTTTAAATGAACCCCCTGTTGTAAATACAATTCCAAGATACGTAAATTTAGTAACAATTTTCAATATTATTTCCGTCGTTTAGCAGGCCTTGATTAATTCTTCCACCTTTTATAAATATTAATACTTTTGTTTTGCTAATATTAACCTTCAGCTTAGAGGTTTTATAATACAATAATATCAATATTATTTTGAAGAGTATGCGGAGAAAACAGCAAAAATTACAATATCGTCCGCATACATGAGTAGGAAGAATTTAAGCATCCCTATCTCAATACCACTTGCACCTTTGGCATACAGTATATCCTCCAAGTCATTGGTATAATAAGAAGAAAAGAATCGGGGACAAACACTCTCCTTGTCTTAGACCTAAATGACTCTCAAATGCAGTTCCGATATCATGCTGATGTTTTACTTTTGTGTACACATGAGTATACATTGATTTTATAACTGTAAAATGTCGTCCTCGAAAACCGAGCCTGTATATTTTGTACTAAATGGTATCCTTTACAATATAATCAAATGCCTTTGTAAAATCAATTAAACAATAATATAACTGCTTGTTTTGATTTAATTAAAAATATGTGTTATTAAACCGTGAGAGTGCAAATGCACATACGTTATCCGTTGTACCCATTTTCGCACGAAATCCTGCTTGGGCCTCAAGCAATACGTGGTAATTTTTAGCCCAGTTTGATTGCCTACTATTAATCATATTTGTGAACAATTAACCCATGACACTTAATAAAGTCAGCCCTCTAAAATGTGTTGGGTCAATTAAATCTCCTTACTTCTGTATAGGTACAATAAAACCTTAGGTCCATTATCTGGCAAATATCCAAGACATAGTATTTCGTTAAAAAACATTACCAAATACGGTAAAATTTCATCGCTGCAATTAATTATAAATTCATTTAAGATCAGATCTGGCCCTGCACATTTTCCTAATTTTTGATTGGCAATGCCTTTGGATAAATCTTCGGTTACCGTAATAAAAGGAGTATCGAGTTCCTCAAACATCGAATTTAATTCAGTTTGCATTATATGGTTATTAAAATAAATGATAGCATCGTCGGCCTGGAAAAATCAATCATTAGGATCATTTATAGATCTCAGTTTGGTTTGCCCGTGTTTAAAATTGCCCTCCTTTAATAAATTCCAGTAATCTTTTGCGTTTTTATATTTAGCTTTATTTAATTTTATTCAGTGTTCCTTAAGCTGATGACTGCAGTTTCCGCATGCTACTCTTGTATTTTCTCTTTTCTGCAGACATTAAGTGCCTATGTTCTTCATAATTATTTCTCCTACAGTTATTAAATGTTTTATTAAAATTTCTATTATCATCTGCACACATTTTGTTATATAAATCATTATGTTTAAAACGGTTATTAGTAATGTTATTAAATTTATTATGGTTGTGCGTTTTACAGAATAGAGGCTTGCATAAGTCATCCTTTCTTTCAAGAAATTCATTAAGACTTTAGTCAATTTCTTGACATGATGACGCATTTTCAATACTGTTTACCAATGGCAATAAATTGTTAATAAAGTCAGAACACCTTAGAGATTGCTTTTATAGATCCTTTTTTTTTCGTTATCTCACCTAAAACTAAATGAAATATTTCATGGTTATGAGCAGGATATGAACAACTAATTTGCATTGAATTATCTTGTTTACAATCAAAACAAAATTCAATAAGGCAGATAGAATGTTACGACTATGCACCTGAAATTGGGTTAATGCCTTTAAAAAACATTCGTCAACAATACAGTTATCATCAACACTGGATCCATTAATACCGACATAAGTATAAGATCCAATTTTTTGTCCTCGCCTACACGACTATTTGCTTTTCTTAAACCTGTTTGTATCAAAAGGTCAATTAAAATTTTGATATACTGAGGAATCAGCTGACTTGCTTGGCAATGTATTTTCTGTGCTATAATCATCAGGCAAAAAATTCTGATTTTGTAGATCTAAGTTATCGTTTTCAACAAATTGACTTAACAATGCCGACGCGCGAATTTAAATCTCCTGAAACAATAAATGAACAGTTAACATCACCAAATGTCTCTCTTATACAAAACATTTTACCTTGTAACATCAAATATATTATTGTCAATAAGATAATTTCTACTTGAGTTAGCTGGTACAATGTAGCATACACATACAAACAAGTGCTTCGATTGTTTAAAAAAGCGCCCATCAATCTAAATCCATAGGTGTGAATCGCTATGCGACAATATAAACATATTGTCGGTAACAAAATGGTCTCGTAGCAGACGACAATTGTTAAATCTGTTGAACTCAAACTTTTCAACATCATAATTAATGTCATCACAGCCCCAAGTTTCAGTGAAGCAAATTAAATCATTCGTTTGAAAAAGTGATTCAATTTCAGGTGATAAAAGTGTATTATTACTTTTTGTTATAAGGTCTTGTACATTCAACAATGCACATCTGAAGCTATTCACGTCTTGGCCGCTGCGACCGTCCTATTTATTGACCGCCAGCGAAGGTGAAGTAGCTCTCCCGTTAATATTAGAGTTGTTTTTGGTGGAATTGCGTGCACCACGTGCACTATTTACTGACCGTGATTTGGATTGATTCGGTGTTGGTTTCGTCTTGGTGGTTTTCCTTCCATGTGAAGTTTGACTGCTTACAATGTCAACTGATTGCGGCGATGTGAATACGTCGTGTAGACTGGTTCCCTGAGTGTCACCATTGGCGCTACCTGTTTTAGGTGCATCTTGGATGGTAGTTGAACGACCCGGATTCACACTTGATGGCGCAGGTTGGGTCAGGGGGTTGGCGGCCGTTCAACAGCGGGTGCGAATGCTTCGGGCTGACTTGCCGGTGTGGGCCTTGTGTCCTCTCTGCGCTCAGTTTGTCCAGGGACGGTGCTAGAGTTCATACGTGTTTTGTATGGTGTATTTCTCTGTGTTTTGGGGATATGATTTCATGCCAATCAGGGAAATCATCGCGAACCAGGCGATCGTTTACATACAAGGCAGCTGGAAATCGTAGCTGGACTCTGTTATGTTTGTTTTCCCTATACCTTTTAAAGTCTGGCCAACAACGTTTCCTGGCAACTCTGATGTTTTCAGGGTAGTCCCTGTCGACAGCAAGGCTGGACCATGCAAGTCGCTTTGCGTTGCGCATAACAGAGTACACTTCGCTTTTATTCAGAAGATTTACAAGTATAGGACGCTTCTGATTTGCGTTCGGAAAACGCGAAGCGGGTCTCAGTCTAACAGCACTACCGACACACACAATCATCGCCCATCGAGCTCAGGAAATCGATTACATCTTGTATCGGTGATGATTCTCTACTTTCCCTATAACCATATATAATCAAATTTGCATTTTTGCTTGATGCTCCATGTTGAGGATTTTGTAGTTAAGACATTTGATTTTAACTTCATTGGCATCTACACATACCTTTGTGTCCTCGAATTGCTTATGCGATATAGACAATGACACTTGACTTCGATCTATGGCCTGTATTTTAGCAAAGAGAACGTTAAATTTTGCATTTATGTCAAGGGTCTCGTATGTCTCAAGCTCAACACGGCCGGTATTTTGTATGGACGCTTACATGAATGCTTGACGGTTGTCCATTGTTGTTCACCTGGACCTTCACCTGTACATGATTCGGTAATGCAGCTGGATATTTATAGCTTTTATTGTTGTCATAGTGCCCAGAGTTTAAAATACATATAGCAACGTGACAATGAGTGTGCTGCCTTGTGTTATACACTCACGCGTGCACTCAGTAACAAATTAAAAATCAGTCATCTTATTGAAACGTACTTTTATACCCGAAAACGTTTTTTTATTTTAATAAAAAATTTCATTAAATCTTAAACTCATGGTTTTGTTTTGTAAATTGATAAAAAAATTGGTGAATAATTTTTAGTGTATTGCACTAAAATCAAGTATTGCGTTCTGAGCAAACGATCGGGAAAAAATAATGTAGTGTTTTTATTAGCAAGCTGCATAAATTCCGGTCGATACGACCACAAAATGTTCTTATTATTTATTTATGCTTGATTTACATAATTTTCAGTAATTTCATAGTAATCCCGTATCATTATTAAATAATTTTCTAAAGAGCAAGCCAGTTCTCAAGCAGTGATAAGTTTGTTCTTAATTAGCTTATTACAAAAATTTACTTACAAATATCACTTGAAGATTTCTTTTCACACCCACAATCCACGTAAGCATTACGTGTGTGTGCTTTGTACTAATACTAGACTACAACAACATACATGCGTACACCGTATGTATTGCTTCTCATTATAATTACCTTTCTTCATTGCAAGAAAGGAATTGCAAACACGGCTGCGTCCAAAAATGATTACAGCACTGAGCCAATTTACAACTAGTCAGCGAACATTATTTAACGGTTGCCTATTTGTTGACGCATGTCATAGTGCATGTGAAAGGTTTATATGTTTTAAGAAAAAGTATATAAGCGCGTATATTAGGTGTAAAGTCATGTATATTTAATGTATCTGGAAATGTCATTGTGGTCGTTATTGTTATTTATGAAATTCGTGTACCTAACTGTTTTACGACAGACTGTGCGCTACAGATATTTTAAATATTACTATTAACTATTTTTCTAAATGTAATTTGCGCGGCTTCAGTAAATGTATAACATTTAATGCAAATCTCAATCCTAATATATCAGTGAAAAGTTTTGCTCAGTATTGATTTCATGTTTTTGACCATAGGGAAATAATAATTGACAGGAAAATAATAATTGATAAACGAGTTCTAATAAATGCACATTTAAATACATAGATTATTTCGTACAGATCTCTATATTTGTTTACACAAAGATGAAAAAATGCTGATAGTGCTCTACGCCGTGTACTTAAATAAATATGGTAACATATGCAAATCTGTAGTTAAAAGTCATAGTTTATAAAGGAATATAATTAATTGATTACATGCTGTTGGAATGATTACTTTTACACAAACAAACTGAAAGGATATGTGGTTTTGTGTCGATAGGAGCGCTGGTGATTGATTGAATGTACAGATTGAAAACGTTTTAAAACCATTGACATTCACAATGCTTAAGCCTTTAAACTTTAAGCAGAAACTCTCATGCAAAATAATGACGAGAGACACCTTGCATATATTTAAAGCCGCATAAAAGGTGACAACGCCCAAATTCAGACCCTATAATCAAACGGTGTTTGCCTTCGCATGTGCTTACGTTAGTATATAACCTACGTCAGAGACATTTGGTTTGCTGGATACTGTTTTTTGCAAAACCTCCATCCTCCAAGAAAACTGTTTACAAACATTAGCTTTATAAACTGCCGAATTTCGTGGCTATCCGGATTTAATCCGACAATTCACGGTTAACATTCGGTGAGCTGCACCATCACTCCATAAACCACGAGAAACTTTAGCTAGTTTCTTAGTGTTGAAAATGTAAACACCAAACTGAACTTTAAGCTGATAATATTACATTTATTTTATGAAAATGTGTATCAGTGTTTAGTTCATAATGCATTATTTTATATGTTTGTTATCTCCACATTAAACCTATAATGTTTGGTTTAACGTGTATTACCTTGTTAGTGCCTTTTATGTAAAGAGAAGCAATACGTTTTTGTCATATCTGAGATCAACCAAAGTTAATACGATTCCATGTATAGCTTCACCTTTAATATTAGCTTAATTAATCTAATAGTTGGTATAATTATTAAATGTGCAAAATGAGTTTTCGACAGCTTTACAATCTCTTAATATACCCAGGAAAAGGAACCTTCATTTAGCAGTAAAATGTTTCCATTTCCAGCAACCATTAACGTAATAGTGTTATAATATGTTGGGCACGATGTATATATAAATTCCCAACCAACAACCTCGCTGGATTTTTATTACATACAATCACCATTTACAAGATAGTCTGCATATGCAATTCAAGAAAGAATTTCTTGATTATCATTTTGACGTGTATTATTGCAAGCGTTATTGTTTTACGACTTTGTAAATTAAACCCAACGCGTCAATCAAAAGTATGGACATAAATATAGTACATAGTGTTAATGTTAGGATGTCGACGAATGAGTAAATTTGAAGTATTTTCTTTCATATCATACATCCTATGCCATATTTAAATAAATGCAGTTTTGAAAAAAAACGTATTTGAAAAATATGTTATATAATATAAATTAACAATAAATATTCACATGTCAACGGTTTATTCGTTTCTACCGGTATACATATGCAAACTAGCTACAAACTGTCCGACATATTCGTTCATTGTGTATAAAGTATTTTTAAGTACCCTGTAGATGTGGATTTTAGAGGGGTTTTACTTTGTACGAGTATATGTACCATTATTTATCGGTATATGCAAGTATTGTGTGAATAATAAGTAACAGTCGATATCTATATTGAATTGGCTTATTTGTATAAAATTTGAATTCGTTCATGGTTCATAACACACCAGTAGTCGTTGATGAACGGCCGGTACACCGATAAATTTTCCATATGCTCGACGTAGTCTGCATTTAAATTTAAACACCATAAATTTTGAATTTAAGTTTTTGTTCTAAATTGGTTTGACTGTTTAGACATGTATGTGCGTATGGCCATTAGAAAAACCGCATTTCCGCTGATATTGTACACATATAATAAATAATGTAATGTGGTCGTTTTTAACAGATTAAAGAAATTTAAAACATTTTTATTAGACAAAAAAAACACGCCCTATCCATTTTTCTATGATATACTCTTTTGTAACGTGCAACTTTTAAATTATTTTACCCGTAAAAAAATGCATCTATTTAAGATTACCGCGTAAATTGATACAATTATATTTGAAATAATTTAAAAACACCGTTCTGCTGAAGCATTCATCTATTATTTAATTCAACAAACGACATCAAAAACCGTTAATAAAAAGATTGTGTACTCTCGCACATTGTTCAGTTATTCTCGTCATAAGAATGCAGACAAACACAAGGACACAGTTTTATTCATGTTGCTTTCTTTTACTATTAATATTTTAGAGCCCATGAGTCTTTCTTATAGAACAACTTATTTGTTTTGCTAAAATTCTAAGATAAGCATTGACTACAATATGTAACCTGTATGATAGGAATAAAAGTATTTTTAACATAATTAACTTAATATCAAATTCACGATAGCAATGGACATTGTATTTGTTGTTCGAAATATCAATTTAAATTCATAACCTGCGTTGTTTTTCGCACAAAGTTTAATATAATATATATTTATGTAGACACTGTGAAGATATAAATCTATAACTATATAGTTTGAAAACATGTATTTCATTATAACTACATAATGAACTTGACATAATACGTTTTATTTCTGATTATGAAAGCTCTCATCTTGCTTGTAGGCAAACCAATTGTATCAACTGCATAAAACAGTTCTTGTTATTTTAAGCACGTACTTAAACGAAGCCCAACATGTGCAATTATCAACGACAATAACAATTAGGTTTATATTATTTGTTAACTATAATGTTTGGCAGAACATCTGTCAAAGCTGATTTTTACTATCAAAGACAATAAGCATGTTATTTAACCATTAAACATAGAAATTTCATAACAATTAATGAAAAAACTAATATTCCCTGATACCAGAATGAATTGTTATGATAGGATCATATCTGAGAGCATTTAGAAATACAAGCATCATAATTCCATGACAAATTGTAGAAAATATCACGGGGACTCCGACACCGGATGTCAATTACATCAGGTTTGATGACATTATCTGTTGTAACCATGTCAGCATGAAAACTGCACTTTTTGTATCGTGAATCATTCTGTCTACCTGAATGTGCACACTGTCTAAGTAAATAACGGTACATTAAGTGGTAGTTTAAAATCCATATCAGTGAAAGCAGTTTTGAGCAAACGAAGTCATTGAAATAGTATTATTCTTAATGTGTAAACCAGAAAACTAGAATATATTTAATGCATTTTATTTTTAAAAGTGAGTGCAATGCATTTGAAATCAAAACACTATTACTGTTTGATATAATTGACATTTCTATCTCACAGAAAAAATCTTTACAATTAGTAATCAATATTCATACAGTGTTACTAATGCAATATAAAAACATAATATAAAATTCCATTAATTTAAAAGATGCATTGTGGTTGAGCTGTGTTTTCGAGATTAAAAGATTCATGCATGTACTTTAACAAAGTATATGTGAACTATAGAACAATGTGCAAATGTCCATTCAACTTAAAACTTTGGTATCATTTTTGACAATAAAAGTAATTATAATAAGGACAATTTAATTCAAATAAATTAAATTGATCTTGTAGTCGTCAAAATATTATTTAGCAGTGCAGGTAATCGATAATACCGTTAAGTTAATATATAACTTGTACATTTGCGCATGTGTTACTGTTGTGACAATATTTGAAGTATGTTATGCTAGAAATATAGGTAGGGATATATGTACCGGCATCATCGCAATGCTCATATACACGGACGGATAATTCCACAACACTTTCATAGATTGTTCATAGTCTACATACGAAAAGAAAATACCGACATAAACCTGAACAAACAATTAATTAAGTACTGTGGTTTGTCTGGCCAGTTCTCACATCTGTGTGAATTTACAAACTTATATCTAACTCCTCATTTAACGGGTGTCTGACGTGCAAATACCTATTTTGATATGAATTCCCTTTTTTGAGGAAAAAGCTAGGCTATATCCATTAAAACAGCGGAAATATTCTTCAGATTGAACCCAGCCAGCAAGCATATATCGGATAGATATCGGTATATCAATATCGCATTGACAAAACGGCCCGATATCTATCCGTTATCGCTAGCGAGCAATTAGCCTACTGTACATATTGGATAGATATCGACCAGTTGTCGGCTATCGATATAAAAGTTTGATAATCTATCCGTTCTCCATCCGATATAGTTATGTTGAAAAATAAAAAGGAGATGTATACATTTAGTGTATGTGATATATGTTAAACAAATCCATAAGCGAGTGGCATTTCTTCAATACGTGTTACTTTGTCGTCATATTAAGTAACGATGTCGGATCCATGTAGGGCCGATATCGTTCATAGTAAGCAGTAATTTCTCTTTATTTTCATAAAATTATTGATGTGTATCAATCCGGCTACCCTAAAGAGTATTTTACTGAAATGAATGTGCGTTCTATGAATCCACAAATCTTATTTGAAATAGCTTTGAAATTATTTTCGTCGAACAAAATCGTTTTCGGTTGGCGAAATTTCTCGTTCGTTTAAACTTGAACCGTTGATCTCCAGAAAGTGAAAGTCACGTTAAAATATTTAGTTTCCTCTCCAACGCAGAAAAAACAACAAGAAGTAAGTACTTATAACTATTTGTAGACATTGTGTTTCGTTATATCAGCTATTCAAAATTTATTAAGTCTTGTAGGCGTAGAAAAATTCAGGTTATTGAAATGTAACGTATTTTCGCAAGTATTGTTTATTATTATTAGTATATTAGTATATATGTTTTGTCATATCTACGAATGTTCGTATTTACAGCTAGATAAGATATTTTTTACATGTTACAGGTTCAATATACTTCAAATATTTGTATGTTAAAGGCTTACAGTTTAAATTTATCTTAATTTTAACAGTATTGTATACGTTATATTTGAAGGGACTTGTTCACAGATTTTTGTATTTTTTGTAGTATGCCATTCAATGTCTAAACTTTACAGATTTAAGCATGGAAACTCAGACCTCTAGATCAAAAGGCTACCGCCTTAACCGCGTCATTCCAACTTTTATATATGTGGATGCATTATATATTTTATTATATGATTGTAGAATTTATGTAAGCGATCCACGTGTTGTCAGAGATTTTAACGAAAACAGAAACACTCCAAATTATTCCATCGTTTAGCGTTACAAACGCTTTATGATTTTCTCAATTTCAACTGATGATTACTCATTAACAGAATGTTATTTATATTATATTTCTATGTCCTTTGTGTTATTTCGCTCCTTTATATATGCTATTCTTTCATTGTGGGAATCTGTGACAAAAAGTTGGAAAATTGTCAATTGTCTGTGAACTGGTCCCTTTAAACTAATGAATCCACAATTAAAATAAATATACTGAAAACAATTTTGTTTTCAGACGAATTACTTGCTTCGCAATGGGTGGCTTTTGGGCCTCTTTGGATGACAATAAGGTCTTGAACTTGATAGCGTTCATCACTGACAAACCGGCTGCATGTTATTATTGGACAGATTCATCCAATTCGAATTTTTCATTTGGACAGATGAAGGTAATCAAATATACATTGGATGTAGTAATACTTGGTCAGATCTTGCAGTTCACTTCTGTTAATGTGAGCAAGTTAGTAACACATTGTTTAAGCAGTTTCTGCATAACACCATTGCAGAGATCAAGTACAATTTCTCCAACTCTGATTTAATAATTATTACTATAACTCAACATTGTCAGTGTGATATTGTTACAGTTATGTAAAATTGGAGTGTATAGTAAAAATTTTATTGCATTGCTTTATATGACTACAATTATTAATTGAACTACTTTCTGTGATATAAACTTCCCACACAAAAAATAAAAGCAAGTTTAATTTACATACATTCCAACTGTCAGTGCCATACACTGTCTACTTTGAACAACACCATTATCATTATAGGGTGGAGTGCTGCATCAAACACTGTTTACGGAATTTGACTGAGATAAAGAACAGTGGATAAAAAACATTCTAATCATCATTAATATTATGAAGGCTTCTAAAGTAAACACTCTTACATGTGTGATATGGACTGGAAAGTTCCCATTTATGAAGTTATTTTTAATTACTTTAACCAAAATTCTTAATAACAGGTGTACTATGTGGTTTATTAAAAAAAACTTACTTTAATGACACACTCTGTTTAGTGTTACTTAATAAAATTGTTTTAAATTTTTTATGTTTTTGTGAAGACATGCAAAGGTCTTAGAATTCGGATTCTTTTTATTCTTTTTAAAGGTGTGATGCAACCTATATATGATGCTAACAAATTACACGTAATTAATATATATAATCTTTACGGAACCATAGTTTTTCTTTTATTTGCAAAAATAAAGGTAAACATTTTGGGAGGATAACAAAGTAACCATTTCATCTAGAATGCTTTTGGAAGCATAATATTGTCAAATATGTGTTGTTGATTTTTGTATTTTAGTGTGTTTACATTTTTTAATGGAATTGTCTTAGATATATTTTTTACTTCCAGTTTGGATTTGAATTAGATTTCCATTTGTTTATATGGTTTTTAAATATTTAGTTTTATCTCAATTAAGGTCATTGAAATGTGGAAATTTCAATTTGATACTAAATGTCTAATACAATTAATTGTCGGTTAAGTATTGCTGAATTATTAACTTTTTCAATTTTTATTGCACAAGTTTTATAGCATGTATGATGGTGGATGATGCTAATATTCATAAATAACATATTGATAGAAAGTATTTGTAACTGTTTTCAGTGAAAATTCAACTTAACAATAAATGATTGCATTTCTTAGCTATTCCTTAGTTACTGTCACATCACTGACATGTTGTAAGTGACTTTTTATACAATCCTATAAGATTTCAATGTGACATGTCCATTGATGTGTTTAGCTATAAAATCGTAACTGATTTAATTATTAATTAAAAATGAAGACGTTGAAAGATCATATAAACCTTTGTTTAAATAAATAGTGTATACATTCCCTTCATGATTTTCTATTGCTTCTGTTATATTTATCACAGCTTTGTTGGATTGTTTTCTTATAATTTGGTTCTCAAACGTAGTAAATGTTTTGAGAAGATAGAAATAGATGTAGTTATTAAAAATGAAGATATGTACACTTTCTTGACTGTTGTTGCAAATTGCACATCATTTTGAAATTTAGCATTAAAATAAACAAGTGCGGTTATCAGTTCCAAAGATATTGACAACATCGTCGAATAGATATCGGACCAATGTAGGCTTGCTAGCTGGAACGATTTTGGCCCGATGTCTATCCGATATATGTCCGATAAACAATGCTCCGATATATATCCGATCAGATGCCGATGGGCAAAACGTTGATCGGATAGATATCGCTCTCGATATCTATCCGATATTGTGGAAAACATATCTAACAGATATCGGACCAATGTAGGCTTGCTAGCTGGAACGATATTGGCCCGATGTCTATCCGATATACGTCCGATAAACAATGCTCCGATATCTATCCGATCAAATGCCGATGGGCAAAACGTTGATCGGATAGATATCGCTCACAATATATCTATCCGATATTGTTGAAAACATATCTAATAGATATCGGACCAATGTAGGCTTGCTAGCTGGAACGATATTGGCCCGATGTCTATCCGATATATGTCCGATAAACAATGCTCCGATATCTATCCGATATATGCCGATGGGCAAAACGTCGATCGGATAGATATCGCTCACGATATCTATCCGATATTGTTGAAAACATATCTAATAGATATCGGACCAATGTAGGCTTGCTAGCTGGAACGATACTGGCCCGATGTCTATCCGATATATGTCCGATAAACAATGCTCCGATATCTATCCGATCAAATGCCGCTGGGCAAACGTTGATCACGATATCTATCCGATATTCACAACATATCGGATAGATATCGGACCAATGTACGCTTGCTGGCTAGGGAACTGTTTTCAGCTTATAAATTTAATTCTTTCCGATGTTTGATATACAAACCCACATATGGTGTCAATGATTTCGACTGATAAAGTTCCTCAACGAATCTTTATGAGCATAATACACATAGTTTGACATAGCAACTGTAACAATACTATAACAAAATACTGCCAGGTACATCTTTCGTCGAATCAAGAGATAAACTCGAAGGTAAATTCCTGTATTTGAGTAAAAAAAAAATTAAAAGTCACCAAACATTTTTGTTGACATGTCGAGGACATTTTCTGCTTACAAATCAAGTTAAAATACAACAAATATAGTTTTTTGAGTTCATTTTATATTGACCTCGTTTTAAGTATGCTTGTGTTCATATCATATGAATGTTTACTTACTGTTCAAGCAAACAGAAAATCATTTAGTTTTAGTTATAGCAAACTAAAAATAATACCAGTCAACCAGTGTAAACTTCAAGGATACGCTGTCGATGAAAGCATTGCTGTGTTTCCTTTATGAATTAGTTTAGTTTTCAAATATATTACATCTTCGGGTAAGTGATTGCCTGTAACACGTTAAACGGTACTGCAATTATGGAACAGGGTATTAAAACGATGTCTTTAATTAAAAACAGCTCCCGTTATAACCCCCCATATTCTTTATCACAGACAATCAACATTTACTAAATTAGTAAACAAATATAAATACATTTGCAGTTTAAGAAACAAAGACTTGATTATCATTGCAAACGGCAATATATCAAATGTAGCTAAGTAATTGCATCGTTAATTTACAAATCGCGAAATAAATTTAAAAAGTTCAAAAAAAAAGATGACTACTGTGTATTCAATAAAAACCTCACGATTTTTTATAGTGGCACATTATGTCATCTTACCCATATGTAAGTTTTGTATACGCAGCATAACTATTGTTATTTCAAAACAGTATTCTACGTTATAACAGCACGAAGTTTTATGCTGATGTCCTCTTTATGAAATTGAATAATTTCTCTTCAATGGGAGAGAGTGTATCTATTGAACAGTTATGCAATATGTTGCGTAGTATATAAGCTTGTGTTCATGAAACGAGGCGTGTCGTGGGAAAACCGGGTGTAATGCATGTGCGTAAACAGTCGTCCCGGATCAGCCTGTGCAGATCCGGGACGACACTTTCCGCTGTTATGGTATGTTCTGTTTCAAGGAAGTCCCATCTAAACATAAATCCACCGTAGGTGGAAAGTCTCGTCCCGGATAATCCTGTGCGGACTGCCCGGTTTTCCCACGACACGCCACAAATCATGAGTAAAGGCGCATTTCCTGCTTTCCCTCGGCTCTTAAATGCCTATCATACGTTATCATTACATTATAGGCACCAGATATTTCAACATGCCAATAACTTTACAGGTCAATGCAAAGGTTTAGTTTTGAAAAAAAAAGTACGTTGGCATCGGTAATCGCCGGCTTCCCACTTTTATATTCTTAACTGCACTGACAGTGAATGCAATCATTCAAGATTTCATAGAGTAAATATTGAATGCAAAACGTTTGGATGGATTTATCGAGAAAAATGAACTATAGTGAATTTTTTTTACAGATTATATAGATATGGAATTGTTTTAAAATACGGCAGAAACTGAAGCATCGGGGTAAATATGCCTGATAACTTTGAATTTACTATAACAGAATAAATGTTTCTAAATTATAAAATTAAAATACAGGTATAAATTATTATTATTTATTTAATTATCAAATTATACGAGTTATCAGATCATGTCAGAAATAAAAGCAAATCAACAGTTTAAGGGACATAGCTTGTTATTCACGTATACATTAATAAAGAATATCTATTCCTCTGGGAAAAGCAGCACAAGAGACTCTTAATGGACTTTGTCAGCCGATTAAAATCTTGCAGCTGAGCTGATAATTTGCAATTATGTGATTAAGTTCTATTTAAGAATATGGTCTTTGATAATCATGTGTTAAACGCTAGGATATACGTTTATATATAAATGCTTTGGAAAAGTCAAAATAAGTCGGTGTAAAATAAACAATTGAGGTATTAATTAAAACGTCATGTTACTGTATAAGATATGTTCAACATTATAAGTTTACAACGACCGTTTTGACTAGTTCAGTGCCTTTGATACATGCAGATTAATTGTAAGGCTTAGTTTCCTATGATTAACTCCACCGAGAGGTACCCAGTACGAGCCTCAACCACGCCCGATTTCAGGCTGTGCTGAAACGATGAACATTGTTTTTTGATACGAGTTCTGTCTAACGCCTCCGTTAGGCATACATTATTTATAAAACATTTCAATGAAATAATCATATATTTGGTGGAAACTGTTGACACCCGAGGTGCAGTTTTATACATTTTATCATGATAGTATTTGCAATCACAAAATTTTAATAACGCCTTAATTAGGTACATAGTTATTGAGAAACAATAAAATCATAGTGTTGGAAATGGGAATATTTGACCCCCTAAGTACAGTTGCACCACGTGGTCAATCTTAGAAGCTCTTCTGAATTATTATGACAATCAGTTATAAAACAGCATAGTTTATACTTTTGAAAATACGTAATTCTTTATAACAAGCCTTTTGTTTAATTAAGCATTGAAGTTTGAAATGGTTGATTTATTGCTGCCTTGTAACACTTAATTTGCCATTATCTGAACGGACCAGTTACTAACTGCAATGTATCCCGAACAGAAATAGAATGTGATAAAGATTTGATTAACATCACACTAATAGTTGTTGCGTGTAAGAGGATGAATATAGTGATGTTCAAAAAGTGCATGTTCACAGTTGTGATAATATTAACGCAATTTTAAGCAATAAATGCAAAGTAGTTATAAACACTTCAATGTCTGATTATAGATATTTAGTTCGACAATTCCACAGCCGCGTTGAAGGGAAAATGATTCGATGCAAACAGATATGACGTGAAACTATTTTACTTTTTTCTTCATCATCCAATTCATCGACGGAAACATATGTCTAGTGCAATGTAAAAATATGTTAAGGCCCTGCTACATGGAATAATTAATTATCACACGTGTATATAATAATTCGTCTTTTGATATAATGTGCATCTTGTAATTGGCGTACATAATTTTATCGGATAGTCAAATACTAAATATAGGAAATACCGGCAGTACAAGCACTAAAGAAACCCTTAATTACGTTCTAATGTCCTGTCGGCATTTGGCCATACATTGCCGCGAACAATACGAGAACATGAAACAAAGACGAAACTATAACAGTACAGTAATAAAGAGAGAATAGTGCATTAGATTTAATTACAAGTTAATTACTCAATGGAAGGAGATAAACCTGAGTTCTAGCATAGCAACTGTCTGAGATATTATGGAATCATGCAAAATAAAGGATAAAATTCATCTCTTCTTGTTAACAAACAAACCAAAGAGATAGTTGATACAGTTTATCATAGGAAACAGGGATAAGAGGTGTGTAAAACTGATCAAGCTGCTTTTTAGACAAAAATCTTTATTAAATATAAAAGGAAATAAATAATAAACATATATATTAATTTCATGATACTGAACTATCAATTAGAAATAGTGAGAATTTTGTTGCTAAACCCAATAAACGTGAATCGGATTTGACATTAACATGTTTAAAACTCGCTCACAGAACAATTATTATACAATGCATAAATATGTTAAAGGGTTTGTTCACATATTTCCGTATTTTTTTTAATGTCATTCACTGTATTAACTGCAGGAACTAAAACATTTAGACTAACAAAAACCATTAATTATATAAAGACAAGAAATAATTAAAACATTGTCTTCGCCGGGACTCGAACCTACGACCGTCGGCATAAAAAATCTGTCGCGCTAGCAACTCTACCATTTTCACTTACACTCACAGAAGTGAATTTTTGACGTTATTTAAGTGATGTGTTTTCCAAAATACCGAATAAAGACATTTACAAACGCTATATAATTTTAATTGATTATATTTCATAAACGACACTAACTTCCAACATATTTCTGTGTCAGTCGTATAATTCGCTTGTTTATATATAATGTATTTTGAACATTGTCAGTTTACCAATCTGCGAGCAGGTCCCTTCAAAACTACATAATTATTAAACTATACGTGGTTTGTCTGCACAATTCTGCAAACTCTCACTAAGTACTTAATTATTAAAATATACGTAGTTTGTCTGCACAATTCGGCAAACTCTCACTAAGTACATAATTATTAAACTATACGTAGTTTGTCTGCACAATTCTGCAAACTCTCACTAAGTACTTAATTATTAAAATATACGTAGTTTGTCTGCACAATTCGGCAAACTCTCACTAAGTACATAATTATTAAACTGTACGTAGTTTGTCTGCACAATTCTGCAAACTCTCACTAAGTGTATATACAGTTCTTGCTGTATTTTGTTTGAACATGTAAAATATTTTCTTCAGCTAACCTTAGTCGTCGGAGACGATCTTATATGTGTAGTATGTTCAATAGTGGGTCGATCGCATTTTGATAAAATGGTTAGTCTCAACACTAAAATGCAAGGAAGCTACATCTCAGGAGATAATCTTGTGGTATTTTAATCCGAATCCCTCAGCCCATATAGAAGCACTTTCGCCAACAGCATTTCAGCAAAAAAATGAACAACTGAATATATTTAGATTATATGTTTATTTAGGTGTTCAGCCAAAACTATTAGCAAAGTATAGTTTAGTGTTATGCACATATTTGGGAGGATTAATAGAGATTAAGATTAATAATTACTAATAGCATCAAACCATTTCCGTTATAAGTGAGTAATTTTCGACACTGCGGACATTGAAATGTTTTTTAGTATATGTTATATACGCTTTAATAAAAACCTGTACATATAAATTAAATACAACGTTTTCCTACATGTGTTCTTTAAATAGTGTGTGTGTTCAAAATAAATTATATATTAACTAGTGCGGTGTCATTTGTTTAGCGATTGTTAAACTATACATAATTTGTAGCATCAACTTAAAAAAATAATTATTGTTTTCTATGGACCAAATTGAATATCCTTAGTCGACTGTAACTGATAATGTGTAAGAACATAATAATTCACAAATCGCGTGCACACGTACGATTTCATTTCCGAGAATACGGTACAACGAGGTTTCAGGAGGACATTAATGCTCTTGTTCATTATATCGTTAATACGCATTCACTGTAATTATAGGCGTGCTACCTTTATTTTGTGTAATATTTGTTGCTGTTTTTTTCTGAGTTTGTTCATCAGCTTTACGAAACTGATTGTTGTATGAACACATGCACGTATAACTTGCCTAACAATGAGATAAGTGGTATCAATACTCTGAAACTACTCAAATATATTTTGCGAAACAATATATTAAGTTAATTCAGCAATCGCCAGACACCATCTGCCTCACATATTTGTGAACAAATGTATTTCCAGTAAGTTGAGTTGTCCTTATAATGTCTCAAATCAGTGTGAATCTTGACGGTCAAAGTATGTGCACTTATAGAAAACAAACGCAAACTCTACACAATTATGAAACGTTTCATAAATAGCCATATATTTTCGCATTTTTATCTTGTTAGAAAATCTCAAGTAAATAATAAACGCCTGTCATTGTTCATCCTTTTTTGTTCATACCTCCGTTATATAGGTTGATTTGGCTGTTTTGCTATGTTTGGTTTAACGGTCTTTTTGAATGGATCAATTATTATTACTGTGTTTGTATCTAAGATATATTGCTTATTTACGACATGATGCTGTGGTCTTTTTCCCATGGACATCATTGTTACGCTCATATCAATTTGTTAAAAAGAGGAAAAATGTCAGTGGTAATGGGGGTGACATTTTTTTATTGGAGTAGAGATTGTATTTTATTTAACTGGGGTAATGGAAAACATATTCCACGAGGGACGTAGTGATCTGGCATTTGAAGTGTGTGTTCTTGACGACTCTTAGCTCAATTGTTCTGATTTGATTGCAATAAATGTCGGCATGAAGACGGGAATAATATTAGCATAGAACGTAGTTCCTTTAACATTAAGTTCATATAACGAATGCTTTTTAAATATTATGTTGTTTTTAATTTGAACAAATGTTTATTTCCTTCCAACTTACAATAATACAAAGTTAGTTTATGTTACACGGGCGATAACAAGCTAAGATGTTAAACTATGTAAACGAAGAAGGATATACAAATAAATGAACGGACAAGACTAATAGCATATCGAAAGTTATCAGTGTTCAGTTTATCACAAGAACATATTTTATTCCTTATGTTTCGTAACGAAAGTAACGAATAATTGTCACTTGTTATTCTGTTACTTATTTAGCAGAGGACCTGGCGTTTTGTATTTTACATTGCCTTTACTGCCATTAACTGTTTAGAAGCAGCTCTGTACATTGTCACAATTAGTTCACATGTTTTCGTCACGTTTGTTTTCAAGTCAAGTAAAATGTAAAAATAGTTGTTCTTTAACTATAATACATTTAATGTTGTATATACTCGTGTAAAAAGAACCCGTTTTGGAGATTGGAGAGTCAACGTCCATCAACACATACGCATTTATATTATTTCTATAGGTAATTTCGTTGCAAAGTGAACCGAATTTTGAGATATGTTCAAGAATACAATTTACAAACTTGTGAAGACATACATACAATGTTAGCACAATTATGCGTGTATAACATATTTTTATGTACACATTACATTATTGTCATATATGCTTCAAGTAAATAAATAATCAGGTTGTACACTTGCACCTCTACAATTAGAATATGTCCTTCAAAACGTTGTTTCGGAACATGTTTACATGCTTTCCATAATACATTATAGATGCAACTCAAAATCGTTTGCTTCACATGCTCCACGTCAAACGGAAGCGTTGGCGACAAATGGACGATAAAATAGCTTCAGCTGAAGCAAAACAACATATCACATTTCACATATTAACATGGAAGTACATAGAATTGCTAAAGTGAACAGACACCAAAGAGTTCTGACCTTAGTTTGTGTTTAATTTGTTTGTTACACTAGAATTTGTAACAGGGCATATTTCGTACATCCCTGGCATCTGCGTTACTTACAAAGGTTATTACGTTCTATAGACTGTTATAATATTAGTTTTCGTTTACCATTATTCATAAATATAGACAAAACATCAGTGAGATAAATCCTTATATCACTCACTGTGCTTGACTACTTTTTAAGGTTGTGCACCTGCAATCATTTCCCGCGTGTTTTGTTTTCTGTTAGATCGGCCGATGTAGGCAACAGTCGGTAACTTTCGTTATCCAGTTTCGTATGATGTCCGTTTGGTTCCGATTGCTGTGCAACACATATTTTTTTTAATATAAGCACATTCTTTTATAAAAATCACTTAACTTTATACATGTTCGTATGATTTATATACTTCTGGCGAAATGCAAACAAATAAATATATCCGAAATAGAAACTGAAATTCGGAAGTCGTCTTTTTTCGTTGTATAAATAAAACAACTGTCACAGGAAAATTATATATTAGAGCAAAAGGAAAGGCTTAATGAAAGAAAATGACATCCAAATAAATTAAATAACCATCACCTGATTGTACATATGATGATATAACCAGCTTGAATTCTGATAACGAGAAGAACTGCTCGTGAGTTATATCAGAAATTGACAGATTTGAATTTTTATTCTGAACATTACTATATTTATTTTTGTACAGAATCAGAACATAACCTTTTATTAGAAGATAATGTGATGCTGTTCATTGTAATGCTTATACTACAAAATTATATTACTTAAATATACAATTTTCATAATTGAGTAGTAATATTATTAAATGTTAAATGTCCATTGTTCTATACTTGTAAGTTTTCTAATGAACATGCAAGTCCTGAAATATGATATCTCAGTCCCTTAGTTGTGAGGCCTTGTGACACTAAGGTTTCTGTCAGGTTTTTCTATTAGTAGTTGAGCCTTAATACTTAATTTGTGTGCCATTTTGCTTGCGGATGTGTGCACCCGAGTTTCTACAAGATCAGTTAAATAATAAGGATCGATTTATTTATTTACCAGTTTTGACATGAACGACACTGAACTATATGGCTTATAACGTTGGGTTGCACATATATTGGAAAAAATTATGCTTATTGTTAAATATGTAATGTAATAAAATCCGTTATTGGAAAGTTATACAATTCTTTTTGCAAATGATGAAAAAGAATTGCCAAAAATCACTCGGAATGCTTCCTGGAGGCCAGGCCTGGTTCTCCGCAACTACAAATGATTATCTGAGTGTGCCAGTTGGTAATGATGCAGCCTTAAGGACCAGCATATATATTTATCCTGCTACTAACCCAAACAGTGACCTAATAAAGCGGTGACCGTATAACTTGTTGATATCCGGCAGTAGATCACGTGACTGTGATATACCGCCAATAGGTATTCGTACGCGCCGGATAACAACATTGTCGAGAATGACACAGCATAGTCTACTTACCAGAGTTTTTCATCGATACAAACTTGGTGTTGTCTTCTTTAACAGAGTTAAACAACACATGAGTTGTTTGTCCTCACATTCCATTTAACTGGTTAACAACAACTTCCTTCCATTTCCATTCCATTTCAACACACTTGAATCTGATGCAAGCGGTTTATTCTATGTGGATATACTTTCTTTGGTCAACCAACAGAGCATATTCATCAAAGAAATAACCTTTTATATAAATTTCCGATGAAAAGAAATGAAAATAAGTTATCAAAATTTTAACGTAGAACTAAACATTTTATGATTTATTTCACTTTCAGTTACACTGTCCTCCACCCACAACTATCCGAGTAAATCGTAGAAAATTAAAAAGGGATCAATCTCACCGTTTCCATTCGAGGCAAATATTCCATACACTTTTTATCTGAATGCTCTTGCATAATATACTCCATCCAAAACACAGAAATACTAAATATTTATTCCGATTTCATGAATTTTAAACTGCAAATCACTCGCGTTCTCGTTAGACTACATTGTTTAAACGTACAACTCAAAATGAATGACGTAGATGGTGTGACGTAATTTAACTCTTTAAAAACCAATATAATCTGGTTTAAAACAAAAACAAATTTACTACGTCATTTTCGTGCCGTACTGACATCAGCAAATAAGATTTATTAATATTTTACTTTTGCTTTTTGAAAAAGGTGATTAAGAAATAGAGAACTATTTTTTCCGGGTAGTACGCATTCATGCAAGCGAGTTATTAGGTCGAGGCCCGACTATAATGTTTTTAAATTTAAAACTTTAATTAGTGTTTGGTGTTTTTAAATTTAATTGAATAGAAATCAGGATAAATAGAATACACGGTAGGTGCCGGGAAGGAGAAAGTTTATCCGGTTCGGCCCGAAAACAAAAAATAGGGCTCGCTAAAGTTCGCCCTATTTTCATTTTCTAAGCCTCACCGGATAAACTTTCTCCATCCCGGCACCAACCATGTATTCTCTATATTGATGACATGAAGATGAATGGAGAAGTCAATCAATAAGACACCTGCTGTGGTTGCATGTGTGTATTGGGGGCTCAGAGCTGTAAACATTGCAGGGTGTGGATGGCTATTTGTGTGCACACACACACACACACACACCCCGCCACCCCCCACAGGGAACTGAAAAATGAATGTTAAATTCACTCAAATATTTGCTATTCATGATTGTATATTTGGGTGAACTAGTAAATATGGTGTTTTTAACTTAAATGGTATAATTGTTTGCCAGAGTTGATAAGTATTGTCTTGAAATGCCTAAATAAAGCTGTCTAATTTTAATATTTAGCGGATATGTTAGTTTTTCTTCAGTTTATATTCGAAATTTGTTTCTTACTTTTTATTTCAGTTAAATACGAGTTCATGTTATAAATGAAAAATAAATAAAAACATTTTAGTGAAAAAACATATTAGTCCTGGAAACCCAAGTTCTTTATGACAACATATTATTTTCTCTAATCTGTATGCTTCAAGTTTAAAGCTTAGCTACCATAAAAAATTAATATATATATCAATAATGTTATCTTCTTTGATACCGTATATTATCCTATTTTATAATTTTTAATAACCATTTGTATCAAAGACACCTACTTTGCGAAGATTTGCAACTATAATTGAGTTTTGATTTTGAGGGGTAAATGAATTTTGTTGAAAACTGCAAAAAGGGATTGTCATGAAAAATTTCGAACAAATCTTTTTTTCGCATGGAAAGCCACCCTCAAAATTTGTAATTATATCAGTGATGTAATACAGATAATGGAAATAATATTTAAAATCAGGTTTGAAATACTGTCCATTACTGTTGCATTACTGTTGCACTACCTTAATTTTATTTTATTTGAAAGAAATTTAAATTAATGTGTTGTCACCGTTTATCATACTGAATTACCGAAAAGTAGAGTAGTAACGATTCATAGTAGTAAATGTTAACAATACCTTTCGCAATTATATACAATATATTACGGTTTTAATTGCTTAACTAAACAAGGCACCTTTTTATCGTAATCCAACATGGCACAAGAATGACTAACCCCGATTAAACCCGACTATTATGCATTATAGAGAAAATAGTAGGAAGATACAACTAAAAGCATCGTGAAAATCCCTTCAAATGTAAAGATTAATCAATAGCATTAAATAACAAAGAACATGTGTTTGCTTTAGGCATGATAACGTGTTATAGTATCACCGGAAAGGGAGACGTTATAATTCCTTCATTCACGCAAGCGCTCATGAAAATATTGTCTCCCTTTCGGGTTATGATGTAAAACGTTATTACACCGAAAACAATCAAAATTCCCTTTATATAACATGTATTAGTTTTCTGACATCATGTACCCATTATATAAATAGAGGATATTTGTTTGTGTTCGGTGTGATAACGCGTTATATCATCACCAGAAAGGGAGACAATTAATATTTTCAAGTTGGCTCCGAACATCACTATCTACTAAACTGTGATTTCTTTAAATCTGAAAGAGAACAATTCTTAGGACATGATATTTATGATGCTACTCTTATTAAAATCCTAACATCTAATTCCTTACAACTATTACAGAATACAAGCAAATTTATTCGCTTCATATTCAGTAAGTTTAAGCGATAGCAAGTTATCTATTTAACTACCTGTTTTTACCAATGCCACCAGCTAATACACCAACTATAATATTGTAATTTGTAACAATACTGCCTTTATTTCAATGTATTTTTATTGTTAACGGCATAACATATTTACATATTATCTCAATATAAGTGACCGTTTACACTTGTGTAATCAATATATCAAAATATTTGTCTGGTCACAAATGTATATACTTTTGCATGTATATACTAATCACATTATTTACTTTAATTAGAAATATATGCATGTAAATATAAACTGTGCAATGTAAATAATAACTCCATTCTGTATTTGTACCAAATGATAACTGCATAATTATATGTCAATATTAACGTAAGATTGCTATATACTTATACTCATATAACAGAAATAATTGCAGCATTATATAAGAGTAGTACAAAATGGTACCACTCAAGTACAAGTGTTAACATTTTAAATATTTTTGCCTGCTATATTGATATTATATTTCAATTAAGGCAATGGAAACAACTGTTCTAAATGAGTACAACTGATACCTATATTTCACCTACAATCCTGTTTCTTTATCCTAATTAATCTAGCAGTTCTAGTACATAAATTAATAATTATACTTTTGTTACTTCCATTTAAACTTATCCAGCACACAAATTATAATTTGCTTTTGCCCCATCAGTCATTTAATGTTAACCCCTCAGATAACGGCTTTCTCCATTGTAATCCTGCAAAGCAAAGCTGATTAGAGTAATTACCACACACAATAGGTCCTCCATCTTGCCTTTGTGTTCAACATCGACCTCGCGTGCAAGTGCACTCAAGGAGTCTCAAGCGTAAATCATGACAAAAATAACTGCTGTTGACTGAAACCGTTACAAAGCTAGCTCCAGCACCATAAACGCTAACGCACACAGTCTTTCGCAACAACATGTCTTTTAAGTATTGATAATGAATTAAATTTCTGACGCAAAATGTAAACCTTTTAAAACGCGTAGTCGTTTCAATTTCTCAATCCGAAACGCCGCGTGCAAACGAAAATACGTCACCGCACAACTATGATCACAAACCACTAATTATTTTTACCAGTGCTCGTATTAAAATGCTCTTATAGAACTGTACTATTATTTGATTCTTAAATGCCACTATTATGATGATTATGATAACTATGACGATTATCATTATTATGATTATTATGATTAGTATGATCATTTTGAATATGATATGATAATGATTGTGATTTTGATAATTTTATCAAGTTTTTGGTATTTTGATTTTGATTATAGATCTCACATTATTGCTATTATTATTATTATTATTATTATTATTATTATTATTATTATCATATGTTCCGATTATGTATCTTATTATTTAAATACCCCCGTATATCATCTACACAATTGTGTTAACGTAAAAATTATCGGAAGTTACTAATTTACTAACAATTTTGCTTTGTTATATTGCCCTAATTGTATATGTTATATACTTGGGTGAAAATAAAAGTCTTGTTCTGTTCTGTTCTGTTCTGTTCTGTTCTGTTCTGCGCAAGTGAAAATTTGCAAATTGTCTCCCTTTCCGATGATGAAATTGAGCGTTATCACACCGAAAACAAACACATTTTCTTTTTATTTTATGCTTGTTAAACGTTTTATTACATTTAATTATAAAAATATTGCGGAAATCATAACGTCATGACGTCAAAATAATGACGACATTTCACAGTTTTGAGTCCGGTTAATTTAATTTACTGTATTAAATCGGGAACACAAAAAGCAGTGAGAAATAAGGATATATCTTGCTAATATTTTTCTGTATCTCTCTACTTAGCATAAAATAAAATAAAAACTTGTTTACCCATACGTATAAAACTATTTAAAACTATTTTCTTAAACTTAAATAATTAAATCGTTTCATTTATTTCAGTGTTTAAGTAAATTAGACTACACTTCATATAATTCTACTAACCATCTAGACCGGCACGAACATGTGTGAGCACTTACATTTGAGATTTAACAATTTAAATTTGATAAAATTTAACAATTATACACTTCTGTTAGGCTACGATATCACGTTTCCCTCAATGATGATATTAACTTGTTTGGATAACACACAAGGCTAGCCCAGTTGGTGAAACTTTGAGAACGTAATGTTATACAATTGACCACTGGAAACGGTGTCTGGAGAGATCAAACAATGTAGTCTGTGTACGCTTGTGGAAGGTGCTCTATTTGAAGAGATTAAATGCCGGAAACGGTGTCTGGAGAGATCAGACAATGCAGTCTGTGTACGCTTGTGGAAGGTGCCGGTGTCTGGAGAGATCAGACAATGTAGTATGTGTACGCTTGTGGAAGGTGAGTCTGTGTACGCTTGTGGAAGGTGAGTCTGTGTACGCTTGTGGAAGGTGCTCTATATGTAGTCTGTGTACGCTTGTGGAAGGTGAGTCTGTGTACGCTTGTGGAAGGTGCTCTATATGTAGTCTGTGTACGCTTGTGGAAGGTGAGTCTGTGTACGCTTGTGGAAGGTGCTCTATATGTAGTCTGTGTACGCTTGTGGAATGTGCTCTATATGTAGTCTGTGTACGCTTGTGGAAGGTGAGTCTGTGTACGCTTGTGGAAGGTGAGTCTGTGTACGCTTGTGGAAGGTGAGTCTGTGTACGCTTGTGGAAGGTGCTCTATATGTAGTCTGTGTACGCTTGTGGAAGGTGCTCTATATGTAGTCTGTGTACGCTTGTGGAAGGTGAGTCTGTGTACGCTTGTGGAAGGTGAGTATGTGTACGCTTGTGGAAGGTGAGTCTGTGTACGCTTGTGGAAGGTGAGTCTGTGTACGCTTGTGGAAGGTGAGTCTGTGTACGCTTGTGGAAGGTGCTCTATATGTAGTCTGTGTACGCTTGTGGAAGGTGAGTCTGTGTACGCTTGTGGAAGGTGAGTCTGTGTACGCTTGTGGAAGGTGCTCTATATGTAGTCTGTGTACGCTTGTGTAAGGTGCTCTATATGTAGTCTGTCTACGCTTGTGGAAGGTGAGTCTGTGTACGCTTGTGGAAGGTGCTCTATATGTAGTCTGTCTACGCTTGTGGAAGGTGAGTCTGAGTACGCTTGTGGAAGGTGCTCTATATGTAGTCTGTCTACGCTTGAGGAAGGTGAGTCTTTGTGCACTTGTGGAAGGTGCTCTATATGTAGTCTGTGTACGCTTGAGGAAGGTGAGTCTGTGTACACTCGTGGAAGGTGCTCTATATGTAGTCTGTGTACGCTTGTGGAAGATGAGTCCGTGTACGCTTGTGGAAGATGAGTCTGTGTACGCTTGAGGAAGGTGAGTCTGTGTACACTTGTGGAAGGTGCTCTATATGTAGTCTGTGTACGATTGTGGAAGGTGAGTCTGTGTACACTTGTGGAAGGTGCTCTATATGTAGTCTGTGTACGCTTGTGGAAGATGAGTCTGTGTACGATTGTGGAAGGTGCTCTATATGTAGTCTGTGTACGCTTGTGGAAGGTGAGTCTGTGTACACTTGTGGAATGTGCTCTATATGTAGTTTGTGTACGCTTGTGGAAGATGAGTCTGTGTACGATTGTGGAAGGTGCTCTATATGTAGTCTGTGTACGCTTGTGGAAGGTGCTCTATATGTAGTCTGTGTACGCTTGTGGAAGGTGCTCTATATGTAGTCTGTGTACGATTGTGGAAGGTGCTCTATATGTAGTCTGTGTACGATTGTGGAAGGTGAGTCTGTGTACGATTGTGGAAGGTGCTCTATATGTAGTCTGTGTACGCTTGTGGAAGGTGAGTCTGTGTACGATTGTGGAAGGTGCTCTATATGTAGTCTGTGTACGCTTGTGGAAGGTGAGTCTGTGTACGATTGTGGAAGGTGCTCTATATGTAGTCTGTGTACGATTGTGGAAGGTGCTCTATATGTAGTCTGTGTGCGCTTGAGGAAGGTGAGTCTGTGTACGCTTGTGGAAGGTGCTCTATATGTAGTCTGTGTACGATTGTGGAAGGTGCTCTATATGTAGTCTGTGTACGCTTGAGGAAGGTGCTCTATATGTAGTCTGTGTACGCTTGTGGAAGGTGCTCTATATGTAGTCTGTGTACGCTTGTGGAAGGTGCTCTATATGTAGTCTGTGTACGCTTGTGGAAGGTGTTCTATATGTAGTCTGTGTACGCTTGTGGAAGGTGCTCTATATGTAGTCTGTGTACGCTTGTGGAAGGTGAGTCTGTGTACGCTTGTGGAAGGTTCTCTATATGTAGTCTGTGTACGCTTGTGGAAGGTGCTCTATATGTAGTCTGTGTACGCTTGTGGAAGGTGAGTCTGTGTACGATTGTGGAAGGTGAGTCTGTGTACGATTGTGGAAGGTGCTCTATATGTAGTCTGTGTACGCTTGTGGAAGGTGAGTCTGTGTACGATTGTGGAAGGTGCTCTATATGTAGTCTGTGTGCGCTTGAGGAAGGTGAGTCTGTGTACGCTTGTGGAAGGTGCTCTATATGTAGTCTGTGTACGATTGTGGAAGGTGCTCTATATGTAGTCTGTGTACGCTTGAGGAAGGTGCTCTATATGTAGTCTGTGTACGCTTGTGGAAGGTGCTCTATATGTAGTCTGTGTACGCTTGTGGAAGGTGCTCTATATGTAGTCTGTGTACGCTTGTGGAAGGTGCTCTATATGTAGTCTGTGTACGCTTGTGGAAGGTGCTCTATATGTAGTCTGTGTACGCTTGTGGAAGGTGAGTCTGTGTACGCTTGTGGAAGGTGCTCTATATGTAGTCTGTGTACGCTTGTGGAAGGTGCTCTATATGTAGTCTGTGTACGCTTGTGGAAGGTGAGTCTGTGTACGATTGTGGAAGGTGAGTCTGTGTACGATTGTGGAAGGTGCTCTATATGTAGTCTGTGTACGCTTGTGGAAGGTGAGTCTGTGTCCGATTGTGGAAGGTGCTCTATATGTAGTCTGTGTACGATTGTGGAAGGTGCTCTATATGTAGTCTGTGTGCGCTTGAGGATGGTGAGTCTGTGTACGCTTGTGGAAGGTGCTCTATATGTAGTCTGTGTACGATTGTGGAAGGTGCTCTATATGTAGTCTGTGTACGCTTGGGGAAGGTGCTCTATATGTAGTCTGTGTACGCTTGTGGAAGGTGCTCTATATGTAGTCTGTGTACGCTTGTGGAAGGTGCTCTATATGTAGTCTGTGTACGCTTGTGGAAGGTGCTCTATATGTAGTCTGTGTACGCTTGTGCAAGGTGAGTCTGTGTACGCTTGTGGAAGGTGCTCTATATGTAGTCTGTGTACGCTTGTGGAAGGTGAGTCTGTGTACGATTGTGGAAGGTGCTCTATATGTAGTCTGTTTACGCTTGTGGAAGGTGAGTCTGTGTACGATTGTGGAAGGTGCTCTATATGTAGTCTGTGTACGCTTGTGCAAGGTGAGTCCGTGTACGATTGTGGAAGGTGCTCTATATGTAGTCTGTGTACGCTTGTGGAAGGTGAGTCTGTGTACGATTGTGGAAGGTGCTCTATATGTAGTCTGTGTACGCTTGTGGAAGGTGAGTCTGTGTACGCTTGTGGAAGGTGCTCTATATGTAGTCTGTGTACGCTTGTGGAAGGTGAGTCTGTGTACACTTGTGGAAGGTGCTCTATATGTAGTCTGTGTACGCTTGTGGAAGGTGAGTCTGTGTACGCTTGTGGAAGGTGCTCTATATGTAGTCTGTGTACGCTTGTGGAAGGTGCTCTATATGTAGTCTGTGTACGATTGTGGAAGGTGCTCTATATGTAGTCTGTGTACGCTTGTGGAAGGTGAGTCTGTGTACGCTTGTGGAAGGTGCTCTATATGTAGTCTGTGTACGATTGTGGAAGGTGCTCTATATGTAGTCTGTTTACGCTTGTGGAAGGTGAGTCTGAGTACGCTTGTGGAAGGTGAGTCTGAGAACGCTTGTGGAAGGTGCTCTATTTGAAGCGATTTAATGTTATTCTAAGTATTTTACAAACATTAAAAATACTCTCCGATGTGTCTGAATTATACGAATACCATTCAGATAAACGTGCAAGAGAAATTGTATCGTGTAGAACACGGATACGTGTTTCATCTGTTTCATATATTTCAGCGTTACATGTTCTTAATTTGCACTCAAATCCATAGTGCACACATCTATGGTGGCTATGTTCTGTTTTGAGCAGTATAATGTGTATTAAATAAAGTTATTTTGCATACATGTAAAATGTGTGCATACAAATTCATCCATTTACATGTATCATTTAAATCAGATTGCTTTCTCGTTCTCAATTGTGAAATCAAATAACATTTTATGTCATTTAACACACATTTTTTATATTGCAAATACAATTTCGATAAATGAAAAGGCGCCTAAGAAATGTATTAAACATGTTTATTATCGGTAATATCGCAATATTTATTGCTCCAGAAACAAATGTATTTTCAAAGTGAACATCATTTAATTAATCGCAAATACATTGCAATGTGCAAGTTAGCTTGTATCAATATGTAATATGTCCAAATGTGCAGATTTCACATATCAGCTGTTTTGTGTTGTTTTTTTTCCTTTTTTTACACGTTTAATAGTATTATTTCTGCAGCATGTAACCAAAAAAACATTCATCAGTCTTATTACCTGTATAAACGTATTATCCACGGCACTCGTGTTGTACACTGAATTACACTGAATGACTAGGAACGTGAGGCGTGGTTGCATTAATTCAGTAACAAATTGGTACCAGACGTCAGCGATGGCAGTTAATGTTTTAAAAGTAGTTATTTGTTTGTTTGTTTGTTTGGATTTTTCGCCGTTCTTAACAGTATGTCAGTCATATAACGGCGGTCAGTTAACCTACTCACACCTTTTCTGGACAAGCTTAGTCGATCTAAGCGGTTTACCAGTACCAATTGCACATACCTATGCCAGTAACTGACAACTGCCCTACTTGAATCAGAGGTAGTGGTGGAATGGCCGTAGAAATTATTTCATGACCAATTTATGTGGCCGGGCTGGGGTTCGAACTCACGATCCCCGGATTGACAGTCCAGCGCTTTACTGTCTGAGCTAGCCGGGCCCGTATAATAAGCATGGCAATACAAAAGGCGAATAAAAGTTTCAGTCACTTTAAGCAGAAAACCTTGGCTGTGTTCATAACTAACGAATAATCGAGTGAATCGACATGTATTAAGTAGACATTTTGAGAACTTTCTGCATACCAATACGAGTAGATGTAATAGAGGATATTTGTTGGATTCGGTGCATGATGGAATTTTATTTCCCGAATGTTCAGGAGTGGCGCATCTAAGATAGCGTAAATTCTGTGTAAAATTTAAGTTCTATATTATATAATAAAAGCATATACCACATTATATTGTTCCAACTACATGTGAAACACCATGCATTATATTGATTTGATTTATTGTACAATTTAACCAATATAATTGCAATATACGGATTTCACGTAGCTTATGTCATGTCAAAATGGCATCCGTATATTGATAATTTAATTTAATGAAAAATATGGTATAGAAACTTGTATTGAGGCAAAGATTTACCAAACGTTCACATAATAATATTGCACTTTTACGAATGTAGCTCGACCTACATAATGAGAGAGTCATCAATCATCCTGCCTGATGAGTTTCATTTCAAGCATTATGAAGGCTTTGTGATCACATGATACAGTTGTACAAATTCATACAATAAGATTTAGGGTCTCATATAACACTTTTACGGAGGCGTACGTGACTTACTTGTATAATATATTACATTACAATTAAATCATCGATGAAAACACTGTTAGAGTGTCGTAAGATGGAGCAATACTATATAACATATGTAGTTTTGCGTCATCTAGTTTAAAGTATTATATACGGTGTGTTATACATGTCATTAAAACGTGGACTGTATGTTTAAATAAATAACGCGACTTGTCATAGTAAACGAGTTTAACATTAATGTAGGCACTTAATAACTGGTATGTATTCTTATATGATGTACACACATGTTAACTATTACATAAATAGTCGCTATGAAAAGGATTCAATTCATTTTATGATTTTAATAATATAATATAGGATTGAAGTTTAAACACGTAATTTTGTTAAATGAATTTAATGAAGACAAAGTGTTTACGAATATAAAGTATTCTCGTTGTGTACTTGGGTTTCCACACACATATCAATTCTTGTTTTTTTTGTTTTTTTCAGAAAACGATGGGGTCGATATGACCACTTTAAGAAATTTCTACGCAGTTGTATTATATATGCCCTACTGATAATTGATGTCATTTTTATCCTGTATCAGATTTACATTTCTTAGAGCCAGTTAGTTCATAAGCTACGATACGGTTGGTTTTAATTAGCTAATTACAATATGTGCTTATAAACATCACATTAAGCTTACTTTCCACACACACACAGCGTTTGTGTGATTTTTACTAATATAAAATAAAATATTTCACCATCGCTAGCGCTTCTTTTTATGATTGACTACCTTCATTTAACACACAGACACGTGTTGATTACAACCGCCATAACTCAGTGGATACACGTGTGGTTAACCTTGTTCCGACATAACTATATTTTCTGAGGCTTTTAGTAGACCGAACAACGTTGTATAATTATTTTACTAAAGATTGTGTGATCTGATATTTACATACGGTTGTCTCATCAATAAACACTGCGTCGAAAGATGATCGCATCTATAATAGCTATTAGTCAACTCGAGAGCGACCATTATACGCTATTTGCATTTTTTTTTACGAACAGCATAGTGCATGTGAAAGCAAGACGTTCGATACGGTTTATCAATATCCTTTCGTTATATTAGCGTTATAAATGTTTTTCATATACCGAACTGTTTTACAACGGTTGCGTTACACTTATGATAATATTAAACATAATAATTATGTTGTTCTAAATGTGTTACACGTGGCTACAATAATTTTATGACATTCAAATATTGAAGTACATAAATATATATATATGTAAAACGTTTTGTTGAGTATTGATTCGTTGTTGTTTTTTAAATTTTATATTGGCTGTTTAGAAAACTGAAGCTTTTGAATCACAGAAATCAGTCACTTACTTGTGTACCAAACGAGACTTCGGCATTCTGTAAATATTTTAATATATTTAAATGGCTGTTAGAAGAAAATGATAATAATGACGCATTGAGGCTTAAAATCCTATTACACTATCATGGTTTACAGCAAGAACCTGAATCTTAATTACTTTTTTGGTATGTAAGACTGTAACAAATGATCTGCATAATACCATTTTAATTAGGATAGGATAGGATAGGATATTTATTTCAGACTTGTACATTGTACATCGTCTACAACACATTAAATAATATAATTACAATGTCAACGTGAAATGCATGAGTTAACAATGTTTTGGATATTAAATAATACACATATTTAAGATTAGTTATTCAATATATAACATATTAACCTAACATATTTGTATATAATTGTATATGCTTATTTTATTTGCTATCTGAAATATAAGATAATAAACATGTTTGTAATGGAGATGAGCATTAGGCAAAAGTGTTATGGAATGCAGTACGTACACTCAAAGCTTCTTTTATAAATATACAAAGATTGATAAGTTCTGTTCTATTGTTACTTTTCAACAACTCGACATATTTAAAAACCGATGGGCGTGTACGGTACTTTAATTTAACATATTTATTTCTTAGATAAGAAAAGCCGGGACAAATACAAATAAAATGATATTCGTCTTCGATGTCAAACTTGTTGTTTAGTAAACAATATAAACAATATATTTCATTTCTAGGTGTATTAATTCTATTATATCTACCAGTCTGAATCCGTAAAGGATGAGCAGACATTCTCAATCTACACAGATAAAACCCTAGGCTTCTCGGAACAACATTTAAATATATTTCATATTCTAGAGAAGTTTTGAATTGTCTATAAACATCAAGCATAGAACTATTCTCAAGTGAACTAAACCATTCCTGTTTAAATGCATCAATTACTCTATTTTTAAAGGTACTTACACATGTTTTAACATCTATGGATTGTACATTATCAAATACAAAAGATAATCCGTAATCGTTTAACAATTTTCTCAACTCAAATACCCAATTACGATTACCATAGTCACAATCAGCTACAGCTTGAGTATATATACGTTTTAAAATAATGTTATCCGTGGATACAATTTTAAGCCAATACTTGACCATGCGAACATATCTGCTTATATACAGGGGGTATCTGCCCAGTTCACCGTAGACAACGGCGGTGCAGGTGTTAGAAGGGACATTTAACAATCGTTTGCAAAATTTCAAATGAATTCTTTCAATTTCTTTACTTCTGGTGTGACCCCAAAGTTCAGACCCATAGCTTAAAATTGAGCCTACAAACGAATCAAACAATTGACATAATAATTTTGGTTTTAAGTCATACATTTTACATTTAGCAAGCAAAATATTCATTGCCTTAAGAGCCTTTCCAACCAGATGCTCTTCATTTAGGTTAAAACTACCGGTATATTTAAACACCAGTCCAAGGTAATTAAAATTATCTACTACTTCTATTGGTTGGCTATTGTAAGACCAACTTTCGGTGGGCAATAGCCCACCTCGCTTTCGGAAAACCATAATTTTTGTTTTTTCTACATTAACTTGCAATCCCCATGTATTGCAGTATTCGTATAAATAATCTAAATGTGTTTGAACTTCGTTTGGAGATTTACCAACAATAGCCATGTCATCAGCAAAGAGTAAAAGTAACAAAATTATATCGTCAATTTGTAGACCTGGGTCAAGATCATTTTGCAAATACAGTTCTAAGTCCTCAACAAAGAGAGAAAACAATAGAGGAGACATTACCTCCCCTTGTCGTAGTCCTACTGCATATACAAAGTAATCAGAATAGGAAGAAAATGATTTTACACATGATTTTACTTTTCCGTACATATCACGCACAATTCTTAGAATCTTACCTTGAATTCCTGATTTGTACAATTTAAACCATAACCCATTTCTATATATAGAATCGAAACATTTCATCATATCAACGAAAATGACGTATAAACGCTTGTTTTTATTTGATTGATGTTGAATTAAAGACAAAAGAATGAACGCGGCATCAATAGTAGATCGCCCTTTTCGAAATCCGAACTGCGCGTCCGAAATTAGGTTATTTTCATTACAAACTTGTTCGACACGGTTATTCAATACAGTTGTAAATAGTTTAGATAGGCAGCTCACAAGCGTAATCCCCCGATAATTATTAACATCATTAACAGGACCCTTTTTGTGAATCGGAATAATTATACCTTCTGTCCATGCATCTGGAAAATATCCAGAGTTAAGAACTGTGTTATACAAGTCACATATATGCGAAGACAATATATCAACTGTTTCAATGAAATATTCGTTTAACAAAGAATCTTTACCGCTTGATTTGTTACGCTTCAAAAATTTAATGGCTTTTACGATTTCATCAACGCTGATTGGTCTATCAAGTTCCGGGTAAACATCATTCGGCATGTTAAAATCGTTTTGCTCGTTAAAGGTTTCTGATTCCTCATTTCTGCAATTGAAAAGATTACTGCTCACATTTTAAAAATATTCGCGAAAGGCACCTAAGGAAATATCTTCAGAATGTTTACGTGATCGGGATTTAAAATGATTCCAAAAATCTTTAGGTTTAGAATTCTTCATCTGTTCAAGCTCAAGCATTTTACCTTTATAATGTAAACGTTTCTTTTTCCTAACTATATTTTTATACCTAGCTTTACATTCACATAGATTAATCCTGTTAGATTCCGTTCTCTGAGAATTAAATAATTTAAGAGCGTCAAAATAACAAGAACGCGCTATTTTACATTCATTATCAAACCATACATTTTTAAATTGTGTACTATCATTGAAACAAATTTCATCTTTAAAATAGCACGTTTTACAAAACAGGGGATCTGCTACGCTTCGTATTGTATTAGTAAAGAGTCATTTAGCATATTATTAACAGAATCTCTGTTTGAGCAATCAACGTTGTCCACAATATAATTAAACTTTGTCAAATTACCTATAATACCCGAGCGAAATTGCTCCCTAGAATGCACATTCCATTTATATTTCATTTCCGCATGACTAGTTTTATCACGTCTATTTTTATTACAACACAATGCGAAGTTTACTGGTGCGTGATCGCTCCATTCATTAAAACTATCAATACCAAATCGTGATAGTTGTGAAAAATTACAATCGGCAGTGAGCAGATAATCAATTACAGAACAGCCGTTATGCGACAAAAAAGTATACTGATTTGAATTTCCTAGCCGGCCATTAACAATACGCAAACCGGTTGCCTTACAAAGGTCTAGCAGCTTAATACCATGATTATTGTGCTTTTCATCTAACGAGGCCCTGCTAGGAGTACAATCTGGTCTATAATCGATATCATCGATGCAAATATTTACTCTATCATGCAAAATATAATCATTCTTTTCACCAACACGACTGTTAAAATCACCGCATATATAAATTGCACCCTTATTATCATAATCTGAAATATCGTTTTCTAAAATTTGAAATAAGTCAACACTTAAATAGTTATAGACTGGTGAATCCTCACCCCAAATGTAAACACCACATATAAAGATATCTTGTTCCATGTTAAAAAATACATGATCTAGTCTTAACCAAATTATGGCGTCATAATGATTTTTTTAAATTTCTATACCACCCTCTAAATAATCCCTGTAACAAAGCAATAAACCGCCACTACTTCGTTTGGCATTTCTATTTTGGAAAGTCCTGTAAAAGTTATGGGTAATGTAACAATTTAGTTTTACGTTAGAATTTGCTTTACACCACGATTCATACAAAAAACAAATGTCATATTTTGCCAATATCTCAACAAATTCAACACTTTCCTTCTTATCTTGCGTCAGACCATTAATGTTCCACGACAGAACAGACAGTTCATCTCCTGCATACCCCTACTGCTTTACCGGATGCCCATTAATGTACAGCGTATCATACGCCAACCAAGCACGCTTGCCCTGTCGCTTTGCCTCCTTCATTTGTGGAACGAGACGTCGCCGCTTTTCTTGCACTTCCGGAGGAAACTGTTCATACACATTATAGTTTGTGCCCTTAAGTTGTGGCCACTGACGCCTGACTAGCTCGCGGTCCTTAAAAAATGCAAATTTCGCCACAACTGACCGTACCTTACCATGCACTGGTTGAGAAGGGGTTCGGTGAACTCGCTCGAGTTGTAGCCCATCCACCGTCTCCTTGGGGATCTTAAGCTTTTCATGCAGGTGTTCCCTTAGGAAGAATCATGATCGGCAGGGAAGAAGCTCGAACACGACAATTAATTAATGAGATCCTTGTGTTTATGCACGCCTCAACAGAGTCCACAGTGAAAGAATGATTGAAGTGTGAATTCTAGCAAATGCATATTTAAATACGAAATGAAACTATTAAATAAATAAATTTGAATAATTGATTTTACTCGGAGGTTGATGTTTAATAACATGCCCTACTGCACACTTATTGCTTGCGTCAAATAGTGTCCGTACTTGATTTTCATATTTTGTCATATTGTGCAATATCATTTACATCAACAAAGAAATATTACGACTATTGCCTGTGGCTTAAATAATGTGATGCATAAAGCATTATTACATCTGAGTAGTTGTACGGTTTGTGTCATACGTAAGTAATTTTTAACAGAAAAGTATGTATCTCTGACACACGCTGGTAGAAAATTAACGAAATACCTTGAAGACATAAGATAATCCTTAGACTTACACATATATATGAAGTAAAACATGTAATTTTTCAATGTGCTTGCTATGTGCACCTTAAATTTAACCATACTATTTGCAGTATCACATAAACCACTGGAACGATGTGGATGTTATAATTAAACAATCCAAAACAATCGACACCTTTTCGTATGTATCAAATATGTTTTTAAATCAACGGCTGGCAGACACTAATACATAACTGTTGCGTGGAAATATATGAATTATAAGTGCTTATTGAATTTGGATTCACCTTAGATAATATTGGCTAGCGTGGTAATATCCTCTAACAGTCAATGATGCAGCAATTTCAGAAACAATACTCACATATAAGACATTTCTATAATAAGTTGCCTTAACGAAGCTGATAATCTCTATTCGTTTTGACAACGATAACTAAAATACTTAATTTGTTAAATGTCATGTTAATAGAATGACAACAGGAGTTATACTGTTAAGCTCATTAAACAATAAAAACACATAGTTAATAAAAGAAAAAAAATGATTACATGCTGATTAAATGTCCTCTTATGGGAGATGCTGCGCATAACGTTAATACGGTTCTATGTATAGCTGCACTGAATGTAACCTTTATGAATCTAATTGTTGGTATAATTATTTAGTGTGAAAAATAAATTATCGGGGGATTCTTCACAATCTGGTTCTGTTGTCAATTTTTTAGCAATAAAATGTTTCCACTTCAAGCGAAGTGATGATCTTAAACGCATGCCATGGCACAACATTAACGTAATAGTGCTCTAATATGCGTGACTCGATATACATTTTTACTTCCTACCAATAACCTTCCTGGATTTTTATTACCGACACTCACCATGTACAAGATATATACACGCATACATTGAGATTGATTTTAGAGAGGTTTTTCTTTCTATCCGTGGCATTGTTAAACATGTTGCAAATGCTGTGTGAATAATAAGCATTAGTCAAGATATATATTAATTTTTTAGTATTAAATTATAATTTTATTATGGTCGTTGATACACCAGTTGTCATTCGTAAATGTCACGTAAATATATACTAATGTAGTTGAAATAGTGTATGCTTAAATATTTATGATTCAATTCAACTAACTACTTCAAACAAAAAATAAGGTAACATTGTTGTACTTATCCAAATTATTAAGTAGTTGAAGTCACGAGCATGCAAACGTGAACACTGTTTCCATTTGATTCATGTGCGTTCTTTAACAATTAATGCAATTTTTTTTTTCAGCCCATGAGTGTTTAATGTAGACAAACTTATTTAATCTGTTAAACGTGTAAGATAAGCATCGACTAAAAGGTATATAACAATGTGTACTGTATGATATAAATACAACGATGTTTTATATTTAATAGAATATCACCATAGGAATGGACATTGCATTGGTGGTTGCACATTGGTTTCATTAAGACAGTCATATGACAGTTACGTATTACTATTGACGACTTTTTGCATGTATGAACCTGTAGTTGTGTACCGGCGTATTTTGATAGGTAAACTTAAAATTCAGAAACGTTTATGACATGGCATGTTGATATGTACAGGTTGATATGTACATGGCCTCATGAATAAGCATAAGCAAATGCAGTTGACACATAACTGTAAATGTTTCATTGCCTTCTGGTGATTTGTCTACCTATAAAAATAAACAGATATGTGAATGTGCCATCCATTTCAAAGGTCAATTCAAATTTAATTCGAGTGGCATAAATACTTTTCGCTGTCAAAAATAATTATATGTTCCACAGATGTCATCATTGCACTTGCATTGAAACAATAACAATTTGCATTTAGACTGGAAAGTGCAATGAAAAAGCTTTCGAATGTTCTAGACCCATAACATAAATATTAAGGTTTCTGCTCTGTAAAACACTGTGATATTTTTTTCAACGTTATTGTTATATTGTTAATCTTCAGGTGACACAATTCAGAAACTCATTTATTATGATGAACAATTGTTAATTGTCAATGAACTAAATATTTGTTATTTAAACTTCTAGATCTTCTATTTTAAGGATACTTACCCTGCAAAATGATAATACAATTACAAAATGAAATATATGGTATTTGTTTAATGCAGTGTAATATTTAAAAACAATTCTTTTTATTTATGTTTTAAAAGATAAATAAAACAAAAATGCGCGAGATATGCTGAAGAGTCATAAATATGACGTCATTATGATTCCAAAATTGTCGATCACTGTTGTGGTTGGAAAATAGTGCCACTCTTACTGCGTCGTTGTCGCTTAGTCAAATTTGCATTGAATTTCATTATGTGTCTTCTGTTGTTCAAAAAGGCCTATGTTTATACTGACGATTAGGGTATTCACATACTTTCGAAACAAATAAACATAAAAACAAAGTTAAAAGTAGTTTCATATAACCAAGAGTGAAATGATCAAACGTTATCATTTCACTCGACCTAGAGTGAAATGATCGGGTTATCAATCACTGGTATTCTCCACTCATTCACCGCATAGCAATAGTAAATAATATACGATCATTTTCAAAAATGTTAATAATGTCATAACTGTGTACATATAACAATACATACATTTATTTTGGTACTGTAAAGCAATTGCTTTAATTGTATACAAAAAGTAAATACATGTTAAAATATAACATACTTTCTACAGTTTGTTGACATTGTTGCATGTTATTATTACAAATTGTTTAAATTATATTTTAGTTATATATTTTTGTAATTTTGACTATATATAAGAGGCGATAGAAAATGTCAGTTATGTAATTCCATAGAAGAAGAGTTCCATGTAATGTTTGAATTTATCACATGCTATACCTTGTTTTCGTGTAATACAACCATTACGAATATTTCTATCTTACACATGTGTAAGATAACATTATAAGCGTTTTCATTGGCTACATATTCTTAGACTGACCAATCGCATGACGTTATTTTGGTGAAATGACTTCGTCAACATGAAATGACGTCACGTCAGTACACAACTTTTAAAATTTACCAACTTATGTTTGTAAATTTAGAAGGGTTTTATTTCGTTTAAAAGAATGTGATAAAAAAGATCTGACACTCGTTGTCATTTCATACCATATTTTATTAAACTCGTCCAGGTAAGTCGTTAGTAAGCTCGCCAAATGCTCGCTTACGAACAAAATTCCTGAACTCGTTTAATAAATTATGGTATGCAATGACAACTCGTGTCAGGACCTATATATCCATTATACCACAACGAAAGAAAAGAATAGATAAATAAATAATTTTGGAAACGGCCAAACATCTTAACGCTTATCAGTAAAACTGAGGACCTATATTTATAAAGCATTTCAAATACATACTTCACCACTTTAAACATGTACACGTACTGCAATTTACTTACTTTTCCCAAATATAAATGTCATTTGATTAAGTCATGCATTTTCCATTGTATTTTTCGTTTGATATGTTTATGCGACATTGATCACGGTGTTTGTTTATATGTTCATTATTTTGTTTTATAACTGTTTGAACGCATGGGCTTATGCTTATTGTCCGAAACAAAGTTCCTCTTTTCTTATTTTTTTAATACACAATCATACAAGTTTAACTATATTTGAGTGTTCTTTTACGTTCATTTCGTAATTGTATCTTTAATGGCATGCAACTGATGTGGAATTTTAAACTATATACTTAACAATTTAACGACCATAAAATATAAGATAATGATTCTTGTTTAAGTTGTAAAAGGTTACTTAGCACAGTTCCTATACAACATATCCAGTGTTTATTTGATTTAAACAATTATGAAGATTTATTATTGATAAAGTTATTAGAATGTTCGGCATATGTTCAGTTTTTAAATACATAGAGTTTGTACAAGTCCTGGGTACGTTTTATTGTTGATGTTGATGTTTTATAACAATAACAGCTAAGATAAAATGTTTGTAATTAAATGTAGAGTATGAAATCCTAGAAGTACCTGGCTGCGTATTGTATTTGACCGCAAACTGTCGAAAATATGAGCACGAAAGCAATAATATATAAAAACGTCCTGGTGCCTTCTTAGCATTACTTGTGGTGAGTAAGCGGTCTTTATCAGCTCTGTTTATATCAAGGGATTCCGACGTATTTCGTGTATTTAATTTTGGATTTGTTATTAGAACAAACGAAAACGATCAACTTAAATGTATTTAAAGTAGGAAGGAACATTATGCCAATTCAAAAGTTTAACAAATAAACAACCGAATTAACGGATTGTTTTGTAGTTTTTTTGTTTTTGTTGTTGGTTGTTGTTGTTGTCTTTTTCAAAATAATGATATTATGACACTTTATATCACGCACCATCAAAACAATATAATATTTATATTTCAGACAAACAACTAAAGGATATAATGTTAATCTGTGAGTGTATTGTCGAGAATGCAGATTTAAACTTAACACTTCCTAACCAAACGTATGTGAGCTATTTATATATGAGCTATTTAATTTGGGAATTATTTATAAAAAACAAATTACACGGTATTTATTTTCACTTAATAAAATAAAACCATCGCGTATTTGTCGATACTGCTTTGCTATGACGTTGTGCTTGTGTTTTTGACAAGCAACGACGATCGGTTGAATTCTAGAATACGGAAGGATTAATCATAACTCTCTTGTTCGCGACAATGCTCGAAATGGATATATTGCGTTTCAATAGCAACTTAAAAGCATGAAGTTAGGAAAATTGTTCTCAATTAAGTGATTAAGTACTGTTAAAGATCATCATTATCGATGGCCGTATGTAAAACTTTATGAAAGATATGGTGCAATGTTTTGAGTGCTTATGAAGTTTCATTAGGCTAAGCACGATATCACGTTTGCAAAGCCGTACTTCATTCCATTTGATTTATAATTATTATTAATTGGAAATTACCTATTGACTTAATTAAATACACAGTCAATATTTTGCATACGTAGTATAGTATATTCCTATATCATCAACCGAAGAAATAGCTAAGAAATATCATTGTTAAACATTTACATGCTGTCAACAAAAAGCCAATCGATATTTTTTATAATTATCTAGCATTTGCAAAACTGAAAACAGAAGACAATATCTTGCTGCTTTGTTAAAGCGGATTTAAACTTACCAGCGCAGGCTAGGGCTTAAACATACTGTATTTCAACCAGAAATATGATGTGATAAAAAGGCATGATTCGCAAAAATAAAATGTTGTGTTAGCGAATGATTTAGAAGGTGCAAATGGTGTGAACTCTTAGCACTTATTTGTCACGTGCCTTATGATCGTATCATACGTTATTTTCAGCAACACAACTAATGTTATAATGACGCAATAATTTATCTGAAAAAAGTATCCAAATCGACTATGACATATCGTTGAAGAGACCAATGTAAGAATAAGTTGATACACGAATGAGTATACATGTTTGAAATGGCGCCAATTACTGTATTGTTTCATTTTTTCCGATGGATGTAGGAAAAGTAATCGATCTAATAATAATGCAAAAAGACAACACTATTTCCTACGTTTACTCTTTTGGAAACAAACTCGTTATGTAGAATATCCAGAAGGGCGTCATTGATAATTTAATTAATTTTCTCACTTGCACAAAAAGTAGTTATCAAACACCATCTTGACCTCATGATTGGTGACAAGAACTATTTCTTCAATAACACCGCAAACCAATTAAAACATTAAACTGTTCGTTTTTTAGCTCGACTATTCACCGAAGTTAGAGCTATACTTCTCACCCGTTCGTCGGGTTGGCGTCGGCGTCGGCTTCGCCGTCGGAGTCGGCGTCGGAGTAATGCTGAGGTTACGGTTTGCGTGCAACAAGTCTATATCTCTGTAACTATTACAGATATGTAATTGAAACTTCACACATGTCTTCGGGGTCATTATGTGAGGTCAATAACCAAGGACCATAACTCCGACCTGCAATTCAGCAGAAGTATGCCCATTTTTGTACTAAGAAATACATGCTAAAGTTTGCTGGCAGCAACTCCATATCTCTATATCTACTGCAGATATTCAATTGAAACTTCATACATGCCTTTATGGTCATAATATAAGGTTACTGGCCAAGACCCATAACTGTGACCAGCATTTAAGCAGAATTATGCCCATTTTTGTTCTTATAAAAGTCAGGCTAACGTTTGCGTAAAAGAGAAAATTCCGGTTAAGGTTTGCGTGTATTAAGTTAGTATATAAATAACTACTAAAGATATTCAATTGAAACTTCACACATGTCTTCGGGGTCATTATGTACGGTCACTGACCAAGGCCCATAGATCTGATCTACAGTTTAGCAGAATTATGCCCCTTTTTGTTCTTAGAAAATTCACGTTAAGGTTTGCGTGCAACAAGTATATATCTCTGTAACTACTACAGATATTCAACTGAAACTTCACACATATCTTTGAGGTCATTATGTAAGGTCATTGACCAAGGCCTATAACTCTTACCTGTAATTTAGCCGAAATAGGCCCCTTTTTGTACTTAAACAATTCAGGTTAAGGTTTGCGTGCAGGTAAATATCTATGTAACTACTACAGCTGAAATTCCACACGTCGTCAAAAATAACAATGAATGAAATATATCCGTGTGAAAAAAAAATGTCCAAACGACTCTGACAACAGCAGATGCAATTCAATTATTGCAGGTCGAATGTACGAGGACAGAACATATAGTTGCAACTCTTACATATATTTGTTGCTATGTCATTTTACATGCTATATGTGATGAAAAAGAATGTAGTTGGTACCATATGTAAGTCTAGACAATTCTGCCAACTATTTCCTTTCATTTGTCATCCTAATGTAGTAGTAGTAGTAGCAGTGGCAGAAGCAGCAGTAGCAGTAGTAGTAGTAGTAGTAGTAGTAGTAGTACTAGTATTAGTTGGTGTTATTGTTGTTGTTGCAGTGGCATTGATACACACATATGTGGAATGAATTGGTTGTTTGTGAACTGTACGTTTGCCCACTAAACTTGCAGTACTTGTTTTCCACGTTGCCTGACATGTTGCCTTCGACGTAATTTCCTAGGAATTTCCAGGCGATTCTTAATTCCATGCATTGATGACACAGACGCAAGACGATCAGTTTAGCTTGCTTAGCACAAACATATCTATCACGTATAACCGAGATTTAATATAGATTCGCGATTGAATATATCTTACACACGTAATCAACAGATATTCATGTGTTCCATTATTGTTTCTGAACAACAAGTTACATGAGCTATATGTTTCTGCAAAACATTCTCCCATCCCGACTGTAATTGTAGGGGCGTCAGATGAAATTTAATCACAAATCACATTTTTAAAATTGTTTTATTTTTACTGCACACACGATTTCATATACTCCATACGCATTCGTGCAGTGCAATATATTATATTGCAGAAGACAACATTGTAATAACCAGTAAATTGTGCAAATGAAAAATATTGTTCGTGGTAATAAAATAATGTCGTTCTAACATGTGGCAAGTGAAAATTAAAACCGACAATGTTTAATGTTTTGTCAAAAAACTGTATGGAAGGAGGTTATAAATGTGTTGACCATCGTCATAAAACACAAAGTAATTCACAGTTATTTCAATACAGTCCACCTCAGTTTAACCCCATTTCTTCCGAATATATACACTTGTAACAGTGCTAACTCTCATTGCCTTTGCTGTTAGTCTATTTCATAAGACGTTTTTTTAGCTCGACTATTCAAAGAATAGGTGAGCTATCCTACTACTCCCGGCGTCGGCGTCGGCGTCCGCGTCCACGTCTGAATTTGGTTAAAGTTTTTATTCAAAAGTCTTGTAACTTCAATACTACAAAAGCTATTCACTTGAAACTTGGAATATACCTTTGTCATCAACTCCAGTATCAGGGTGAAAATTACGCATAACTCTATTTTGTATTTTGACAGAGTTATGCCCCTTTTTCACATAGATTTTCTGGTTAAAGTTTATATTCAAAAGTTTTGTAACTTCAAAACTGCATAAGTTATTCACTTGAAACTTGGAACTGACCTTTGTCATCAACTCTAGTATTAGAGGCAACATTACACATAACTCTATTTTGTATTTTGACAGAGTTATGCCCCCTTTTCACGTAGATTTTCTGTTTAAAGTTTAGATTCAAAAGTTGTGTAACTTCAAGACTACATATGTTATTCACTTGAAACTTGGAACTAACCTTTGTCATCAACTCCAGCATCAAGGGCAACATTCCCTATAACACTGTTTTGTATTTTGACAGAGTTATGCCCGATTTTCACATAGATTTTCTGGTTAAAGTTTATATTCAAAAGTTTTGTAACTTCAATACTACAAAAGCTATTCACTTGAAACTTGGAATATACCTTTGTCATCAACTCCAGTATCAGGGTGAACATTACCCATAACACTGTTTTGTATTTTGACAGAGTTATGCCCCTTTTTCACGTAGATTTTCTGGTTAAAGTTTATATTCAAAAGTTTTCTAACTTCAAAACTACATAAGTTATTCACTTAAAACTTGGAACTAACCTATGTCATCAACTCTAGTATCAGTGGCAACATTACACATAACTCTATTTTGTATTTTGACAGAGTTATGCCCCCTTTTCACTTAGATTTTCTGGTTAAAGTTTATATTCAAAAGTTTGGTTACTTTAAAACTACATAAGTTATTCACTTGAAACTTGGAACTAACCTTTGTCATCAACTCTAGTATCAGGGTTAACATTACCCATAACTCTGTTTTTTGTATTTTGACAGAGTTATGCCCCTTTTTCACATAGATTTTCTGGTTAAAGTTTATATTCAAAAGTTTTGTAACTTCAATACTACAAAAGCTATTCACTTGAAACCAGGAATATACCTATGTCATCAACTCTAGTATCAGGGGCAACATTGCCCATAACTGTTTTGTATTTTGACAGAGTTAGCCCACTTTTTACATAGACTTTGTTGTTAAAATGTTTGTTAAAAAATGTATAAACTATACAAGGCTTCACTTAAAAGTTTCGTATTTTAACAAATGTATGCCCCTTCCACTATCCAAAATATGTACCAACTGAAATACTTCGAATAGTCGAGCGCGCTGTCCTCTGACAGCTCTTGTTTGCAAAGTGATTATAGCCGTTCTCAGTGCTATCATGATTTGAACGTTTCATAAATAGTCTGCCGGCGAAAAAAGCAACGAGTGATGTGAAAGACCTGTCAGCTCATCCGTTCTTTCATATTGAATACCATCGTCATCCACGTCAACATCAGGTTGATTTGTTTTGTTTTTCTTTAGTTGTTCTCTCGAAGGGGATGATGATAGTAATTAGGGGCTTGGTATTTGAGGCATATTGCACATTTTCGACTTGATCCCGTGGATCTGGAAGAATAAACCATGAAAATCATTGTTTATAAAAGAAAATAAGTTCTTTGTAGTGCACGTTTGCGTCGAGTTTTGTGTTTGTTATTGCTATGCAGTTTGGAAGAAAAACAATGGAAGTATTCCAATTGACAATAAAAAATGGCACATACACTTTTAATAAAACTGTCAAGCATATGGTCAATGCATGCAATTGACAATTATATTAACGTATGCATCACAATTTTGAGTAAAATAATTATATTTGTGGCACAAAATGAATGTCAATTTTATTGCATCTAAAAATAACTATGAAATTTATAGTGTTTGGGCCGCTTAAGGCAAACAACAATACGTTTGGAGATATAAAAAAAATCAACATGAGGCTCGTCATGGAAAAACCGGACTTATTGCATGTGCGCACAGGCTAATCCGGGACGGCACTTTGCGCTTTTATGGCATTTTCTGTTTCAAGAAAGTCTCTTCTAAACATAAATCTACTGTAGGCGGAAAGTGCCGTCCTGGAATTAGCCTGTGCGGACTTCACAGGCTGATCCGGGACGACACTTTACGCACGTGCATTAAGTCCGGTTTTCCCACGACGCGACTCATATATACAAATTCTAAACTATTCATATAACCAATAGATAGAGGGCGAACACATTTAAACGGATCTACATTTCATCACCGCATTGATTTCTGCATTGCTCATTTGAACATCTCATAAGTGCATGTCAATCTTTTGTACTAGACAGCATGAGCAGATGGAAAAATGCAAAAACATGTTATGGCAAGGTTTTGTATTGCAGTATTCTAATATATAGCGACATACATAAGTTATTTTTTACATCTTATTAAAATGGGATGTGACACAGTTGCCCTTATTATATTTAATTCAATTATTTTGCATCTAATTTACACAATAAAATGCTTTTTGTTTTAGACATTATTTCATCCGTTTGAATGTTTCCTGATATTCTGTGTTATTATTATGTTAAAATAACCTGGAATATGCACATGCACATGATTATCTATATTTACTAATAAAAATGGACTAAATTTTGTGTCGGATTTGCCGTCTAAAAACGGAAGAGAAAATACGTTGCAAGCACTTAGCATAAGCATTGAAGTTACAAATTTTGTACTTGAAATACAAATGCAAATTGAGCTTTCTATGTAAAAAAAGGAACTACGAACTATTCTGAAAATACTTTTCTAATGTTATATTTGGAAACATCCTCGCATGTTACTTAGACGCTTTGATTGTGTAAAATTAAATAGACGAAAAATAAAATAAATTACGTATAACTGGTAAATTGTGATGCCATATGATTTGCGCTTTATTGAATGTGGTACTAGAATAACAAACATTAAAGACGATACAATAAGTGACTATATAATGATAGGCTGTACTTTTTTCAGCAACAGTAGACTATTTTTTCCTTATCCAATATTCTAGATACTAGATAAAGAAAAATCAGAAGATAAACAAATGCACAAACCACATTGCATGAAACTGAATAAATATATAACTATTATGAATAAACCTCAATGTTTTAATTTTTGATAAGATATCTGTAAAAATTAGAAAAATTAGAACATTACATGACTGTTGACTCGTAATAACGGACGACACGAGCAGCCCAGTTAATCACATTCCATCCAGTGTATTGACTTTCGAGAAAAATATAGCATCTAATGATCATTTGTTCATTAGACATTTCAAGACTCAATAATCAAATTGTCCCGGAAAGCAAATTTCACGAAATTGTTGCTAATTTGATAATGAAGCGCATACGGCAATATTAATTTGGCAATGAACAATAAATATCGACGAATGACCGATTGCAAAGTTGTAAAAGTTGTTTCACACAGTCACCTTGAAACAAAAACGCATAACATAAGATCGCTGTTGATTAAAGAAAGAATTTGAAGGGTTCATGCTTTTTTTATTGTTGTAAAACTTTGATATGCCAATGATGGGAATATTAAGGTTAACATCAGTACCACAATGGATTTTAAAGTACAACTTGTTTTCCGGATGGCGTTGTTATCCTTGCCATGTGAAACCGTTGTTGTGTATACAAGCCAGCGTATAAGTGCAATAGTGCTTAAAGGGACTATGTCAACAAAATATCGGTGTCCTGTTGCACTATAAATGGTATATTATGCTAAAAATGCATTATGCTAAGACATATACATCAAATGAAGAATACATAATATAATACATAGTTAGATATTTGATAACAAAACTCAAAGAAAAATTATTGTTTTTAACAATTAAAACCCCAAGCGGGTATAGAAATCATGACCAGAAATAACAGTAGACAGCCCTTTTACCAACTGCACTAGTTTGCTTTGTAAGCAAACGTGTGTAAGCTATGGGTATACAAAATAGTCACAATTCTGACGTCAACATGTAAACAAGAAAAGGGCCAAACAAACACGACCCATATGTTAGTTATTTGTATATCAGAATGCGAAAATTCTTTCCCATTATATACACTTTATTTAACCGTGATTATATGATATTATAAATGTATTAATTTCAGATTTTTTGTTAAAGAAATTACCACCTTGAAAGGCTTTTCGTTGCCAATGTCCCTTTAACCGTGTACTTGTGTTTTGTATGTACCCACTCAAATGAAGCTCTACATTGGTAGTGATTCTGAAGGGTCAATATAATTTTGTGTATATATAACAACGAGAAATTTATTGTTGAAATTGGCCTTTTCAGAACTGAATATTTGTCATTAGTAGTTTTGACAGACCATTTTCTGCTTGCATTTGATGTTAGCATGCAATCCGGATGCATTTCGTGATTTTTATCCGCTTTGAGCTGCTATATCGTGTTTAATCAGAATATTTTAGCCAACAACATGCAATTTGATAATCGGCCAACCACTTCACAAGTTGGTTCAGAAGTTTAGTTTTTGAGACATAAATGACTCGCGCCGGCACGAAAAATTGTCTCCATGCCTTTATTGCACTTTATATCACAATTTGCAACAAGAGAACACAAGTGTAACACTGTGCTTGTAGAGCACAAATCTGGAAGCATGTGCAATACTGATATGGTTTTATATGAAAAGGCTTATACAAATATAGACAATGTGGCCAAATATACACATAAACGGCATTTATAAACTGATAAATTTAAAACTGAAGACAAATACATGTACGCACGGAATTATAGGAACTCATAGTTGATGACTTAACACATGTTTAAGTCAAGTACTTACTAATAGGCTACTTAGACTTGCCATGTAGTTTTCGAGTAATATTCGTCTAACAACCTCTAAACTTGCGTATTAAATGTAATTTTCGATTTTGTCCGATCACTGTGTAAAGGCAGACTTCGATAACAGTTTGTATAACATTATATTTCGAATCGAATACCCTTTTGCTTCGTGTCTTAGTGTTTGCACGAACGCAATGAACGAAATTGCTCATGTTCATTAGATTATATAATTTGAACGCAATGCTCATGTTCATTAGATTATATAGTTTGAACGCAATGATCATGTTCGTTAGGTAATATCGCTTGAACGCAATGGCTTATGTTCGTTAGGTAATGTTATTTGAACGCAATGCTCATGTTCGTTATGTAATATCGTTTGAACGCAATGCTCATGTTCGTTATGTAATATCGTTTGAACACAATGCTCATGTTCGTTATGTAATATCGTTTGAACACTATGCTCATGTTCGTTAGGTAATATCGTTTGAACACAATATTGTTTGAACGCAATGCTCAAATTCGTTATGTAATGTCGTTTGAACGCAATGCTCACGTTCGTTAGGTTATATCGTTTGAACGCAATGCTCATGTTCATTAGTTGCTATTTTATTCAATATATTCAATATTTAGATAATATCGTGTGTTTCAAGTCTATCATTTCGAATATTTGTTTAGTGGCAAAAGGTACATATTAAAGTATTATTTTCAGCTAATAATTCCAAATTAAATGATTAAGAAAGATTAAATGCAGTCGTCTTTTTTCATAATCTGTTAAACCCAAAAGACCTTTGATACTAAATAGTGCGTAAAACAGTATTAATAACATAACACAATATTAAAGTAAATTCGTCTTGTGATTTGCAACGTACACGACAAAGAAATTAGTGTACATTTGTGATAATTTGGTTTACTTTACATCGCCTATAAAGACAATTATGTAAAATGCTTAATAATACACCAGTTACTTGCTTATAACAAATCGAGCCACCCAAATAAATTAATTTGCTATATTTCGTCACATTAATTTATGCATTAGTTCATGTTTGCCAAATAAAATTAAAGCTCTAATTTCATAGGTAACATGATTATGTTCCTTAGTAAACAAGTGTTAAATCTCTAAAATTATCGGTAAACAAATAACAGTACGCCTTCATTGTCGAAATGAACTCGACGGGTACGAGCACTGATCTGTTTTGTTTTCGTTTCATTTTTTCGACATTATGCAGTGTGTTCTATTGGAAATATAAATAATTAAAACGATCACATTTAGCACGGTTAAGAATAAATAATATACGTGAAAATAATTTTTTTTTTTTCGTAATAAAACATTTTAAGCTTGTTATCATCTTGCAACGACCAGATATTTATTATATTTAAAATTATTGTTCCATTGACAATTTACACATTTTATCACAGCAAAGCGGTTAAAATTAGAAAGAGAAACTTCTCAGAAACACAAATTGAATATTAAATGATAAAGACAATATTTTTATATAAATGCCACGGCATCACAAATATATAACTCAAAAAGACCGAATTTACAACTACTCCCAGAAAATGATCGGATTATACTCTCCCTAAGGCCTGGTTGATCTAAGAATGTCACTTACAATTATTGACATTTAACTTTTCTTTTACCTTTTTTTCCAATTATTTAATTTATGTTTTACATTTTAAGCATGATGAATGAGAACAGTTAAAATTGAAAGTTTGCAAAATAGCATGTATCAAGCCTAAATACTGACATTCTTAATAAAAGCTTTAAATCTAATTCTTTAGAATTGTAATATATACAATTGCAGTTTGGTCCATATCACGGTAAGATTAATCTGAGCGTTGGTAAAAAACCATTGCAACATCTAAAAATGTGTATGTGGTCAAAGTTCACATTACTAACACGTTGTTTTTTTCTGGTGTTTCTTTCTCTTTCTGTTTGACATGTTACTTAGACGTAATTTCCTAGGATTTTCCAAGAGAACCTAATTTCCATATATTGATGTCTCGCCCGTGTAATTCTCATTTAAGCTTTCCCCAAACACATCTATCAGATATAACCGACGGTCCTAACAGATGCACGATTCAGTACCTCTAGCAGATGCTATCAACACATATCCATTTGCCGAGGTATTTTTTTTTACAATAACTCTCAGAATTCATTTTTATCATATTTGTGTTTTGTGTTTGTTACGTGTTTTGTATTGTGCTGTATTGTTTTGGCAATTGATCACTTGCCTTAAAGGACCTTGTGCTGCTGATAAGAGTTCTCTCCTGCTGACGCAAATGAAGTTTTACTTTGTTTGTATTGAAATGGTTGTAATAATCCACCATAGTCGAATCTAAGAGTATAAAAGTACATTAAATTACAAGTGACACAGTCCAAAAGGTAATTTATGTTTTATTTCTTGAGCGCATGCTGCTTCATTTGTCTGCAGTCGAAAAGTGCTTAAGATAGCAATAACCATTACAATGTTAAAGCATATTTAGTATTACTTTGACTTAAAAACTATAAATAGTTCATTGATTTTACATGTTAAAACTACTTTTAAATTTAACATACCAGTCTCCTGCAACGAGTGCAAAATTTAGTCGTTTACTATGAGGTATAGATAATCAACTTTACTATATATACCGTTTTCTACCATCAGTACATACTGTATTCAACATTCAAATACGAGTAGACGAATCACATAATAGTTTTCTTTATCCGTATTATACTAGTAGCCTATGTTAACGGACTACTTTTTATGTCAAACCAAATACTCTTCCGAATTCGGCAATTATCGGAATGCATATTTACACTTCAATATTGTGTGTAGATCTGATTCTCTAGTTTGGCATTTACGTATATCCATAAATAGAACATAAAGAAAACCAATCGCTTATCTTAACTCTGGTTAACGTTTTTTCCCACCTAGTACAGTATTTCTTCAAAATAACGCGAAAAAAACAAACACAGCACACAACATTTTGCTGCTGTGCTATAACTATCAACCATTATTATTCAAATTCATCCTCGTTAAACAAAACAAAAACGAGAATAACAGAGAGCGATGGCGTTTTATTGTATATTGAATCCAAACAACAAATAAATAACACACCGCTATCCACTGAATAGAGCATCACATATCCATTCGGAGCTATGGTTTGAACATTGTCGTTAAGAGCCATACAATGACGTCATCATTAATGAACACATTTCTGAGAAAAACAATGTTTAAGTGACATAAAATAGCCGTTCGCGATATGTTAAAGAATAATATGCTAGAAAAGGCATATCATTAATGGGATATTGCATAACTATGGTGTTCTGAGAATTTGTACCAGTCTCTCAAGCGAACGACATTACTCAACCAACTCGACTGATTGATGTTATCAGAAAACCATCCTTGAATAATATTCAGTATTTCTTTCCACTAAGCATATTGTGCTATAAGTGTACTAGTGTTAATGAAAGATCTTTGTTCTTATGACACAGGAATGCTACAATTTCGGCATAATTTGTTATTGGTTAACGTACTATAATCTTATCTAATGTCCTGGTATGTTTTCGGCACAGATTTTGACCACAATAATTATAGTAACATAACTTATAAACAATATGAATATATAACTCCAACAAGCTTGAAACCTTATGTGCATCCTATATTCCTTAACTTAAATTATAATTCCCTTGAGATGAACATGTATGGAAACCTAACATACGAAAAAATGTACCTGCTTTATATTGATGTGAAGGATGAGCCCGTCATAACCAAACAGCTGCTTGTTTTTAGTGCAGATTTTATACTTTAATTGCGCACTTTTTTACAAGCATTCTGAAAACAAAACACCATAAAACTTGAATTCAGTATTTTAGTCATATAAAGGCGGTCAGTTAACCTAATCTTGAGCAGGCTTAGCCGATTAAAGCGGTGAACCAGTACCATGTGAACATTTTTGTGCTAGTAACTGACAACTGCACTACTTGAATCAGAGGTAGAGGAGAATGGCCGTAGAAATTATTTCATGACCAGTCCCCAAACAAGTTATGTGGCCGGGCTGGGGCTCGAACTCACGAACCCCAGATTGAGAGTCCAGCGCTTTACCAACTGAGCAAGCCGGGTACTAAAACACATTTATAAGCCAATTTGACAGAATTAATCCGGCTTTCACCCACTCATTTTGAACACCGTTTACATTCATCCTAGATATTTCTCTATGTTTTGTCTTAACAGTTAGTGCTATTCTATTTATGGTAATTGACCATAATAAAATTGGTTGTTACTTGCAAGTTATATGTGTGATGACTGCGTACATGAATATAACAATGCCTTCAATTTTAAGCAGATATATAATTAAATGATTTCAATAGCGGTGTATGTAACTTCAAACAAAAGCATGGACACAATAATAACCACAGCTTCTCAAAACCAACATTTCATTATTAAAATGTTTTGTGTTTATTGCGCGTGTGTTTAAATTCTGGGACGTCTTCCTTTCGATATAATTTCCGATAAAATTATATAATGTAATCACCATAAAGCCAACATCTCAAATTAAAGCATTTCCATGTACGCCTTACAACAATAACACTCGCATACCACATTATTGAACTCTTCAGTTTCTCTGTGAAAAAGGATAATTTATTTATAAACATGCAAACTCGCATTTTATTTGATCTCGCAAATTTTGCTTCTTTACGTTATATGCAAAATTATCAAAACGAATGTGCAGACAGATACAATATGTTCAATTAATGGGCTTTGTTTTCATTTTACCAAAGATGTATTGCTTTATTATTTTGACTTCATATACGAAGTTAAAATACTTAACTGTATTTTTTAATTTGTATACATGTATTTATTAGTATTACAAATATTATGATTTGGAAGGAAAGTGCCCTTTTTACAATAATCAGACAATATTATGGGAAACAATGTCGCTCTATCGATGTTGTGTTTGTCTGTGCGGACCGCATTTACACTGAATCGATGCACATAATAAGATAAGTTTGCTATACGAAAACAACGATGAACTGATTCACAACCTGAAAAAATCTAATTCTAATACGTTTGATTAATTATACAAAAATGATTATTTAAAACCGTTCACAAATAAACAAAACGCTTTTCATATTTTCATTGTATTAAATGTAATTAATACCCAACATTATTATAATTAATGTATTCTAAAGCTGTATACATGTAAGTGACGCGAAATATAAGTGTAAAACCGTATTTATGTCTATGGTATACCATACGGACATTTAACCATCCTTTTTCTTTAACTCCAAATTAAGTTATTTGACATTTTTAAATGTTATCTAGGGGCTGAATAATAAAGACTTACAAAATGCTCTTGTCGAAATATCATGGTAGTGCACATTTTTGTGGATAACCTTTGTATGTGCAATTATGAGTCTAATTCTTATCCTGGTTTAACCACATAAAGACAAGTGAATGACCTGTCAACTCTTTCCGTCTTTCAATTATTTTTATATGCCATCCTAATTAATATACGTCAGTATCAGGTTGATATGTTTGTTTTTTCTCCGACGTTGTTTCTCAGTGGATCACTATCGTAATTATGTCATTGTATCGGAGCCATATTGCTGATTTATATTCCATGTTCAGGATTTGGCCAATCTTTCCCATGAATGTTATTGTTCATATCAAAAATTGATTTCTGCAATATGCACTTATATAAAGCTTATACGTATTTGTGGTAGTAGCAGCAGTTGTAAATGTACATGTTATATATGCTTTCAATCGCTGAAGTTCATAAAGAAGAATAGTAAATGATAAGGTACGAATAGGTATTACTCTCGATCATTTGTTCATAAAAAAGGGTAATGCTTGATCATATTAAAATAATTTTACTAAATTTGTATCATATCAAAATACTCAACTATAGTTTGGCAATTCAGTAATCATTTATTTCGCACAAAGACATTTGCTAAAATACAAAGTCGTGTGATATGGAAGCAATATAATTATACACATTGACTAAATACGTATATTGCATGTGCATAGCTGTAGAGTTATTAGCTAAAGAAACTTCAGCGAACAGTTTATATAGTACTGACTAGACCTGTTCGCTGAAGCCAACCCCGTATCGAAAGTCAACCAGAGTCGTAACATATTTATGTCACGCTATAAAATCCTTAATTTTGCCATTTCTGGATTAAATCATTAAATCTACAGGTAAGTCAATATAAACTTTTGACTAGTGGCGTGTTTTGATAATCGAAATTGTCAAATGCATTCAATAATACCTGAAAATAACTCCGATTAGCGCACAGTGTAAAATTACGCCGCCATTGTTGTTTTATCACGTGACTACGAGATTTTCATTTGGATACTTTCGGATCGACCTTGACCTTTTCGCTTGCCAAATTGTAAACATGGTTTTCGTTTTCC